>JAOTQY010000034.1:146545-158947 GCA_026413445.1 Dolichallabes microphthalmus
AAAATGCTAATAGTCACAAATGTACTGTTATTTGCATTCGCTGAAAACCACAACAATCACTAAATGTAATATTCTACACCTTTGTGTATCTTTGTGTATCTTTGTGTATTTGTGCATCTTGTGGTCGCGCTCCTCAGTAACGTGAGCAGCCCAAATAATCGTTAACGGCATTCGTTGACAACCAATTTCATTATCGATAATTATCGATTTTATCGATTAGTTGTTGCAGCCCTAGTTTACACACACACACACACACACACACACACACACACACACACACACACAGTCAGAGCACTACACACAGGTTTAGTAAGTGATGTTGTTGTGTGTAAGTGGTGTTACTGTTCACACACCTGTGTATCTTCATTTCTCTTTTAGTTAATTTGTGTGTGTGTTTCGTGTAAACGTGTGTCTGTATATAAGTGTGTGTACACTGATCAGCCATAACATTATGACCTCCTGCCAGATAGTAAGTAGCTCCTCCCCCTTTACCTCCATAACAGGTGAACTGGTGACAGGGTCATGGTCATGGACGAGTGTCACATGGTGAATGAAGGCCGAGCTGCTGTAGATCAGACTGAGGTTCTGATGGTCAGGAGACAGGTCCCAGTCTCTATAAGTTTGACAGACGTAAAGGCCGACTGTATAAACCAGTCCACTGAACAGTTACTGATACGCTGCTGATCTACTACACAAACTCCAGTAGGAGCGCTACGGGTCACCGTGAGACCCTGAGAGACCCTGAGAGAGTGAGACCCTGAGAGAGCACTTTGACCACTTTTGTGTATTGGAACATGAGTCTTATGAGTGTGGAATCGGACCGACAGCAGGTACCGGTACTGACTCGTATCAGTGCATCCCTGGAGTTTGTTTTGGTTCCAAATTTTGTGTGCACTTTATCAGTACAAACACTCACACTGACCGTCTGTAACTACATTTACATTTAGGCATTTGGCAGACGCTCTTATCCAGAGCGACTTACATTTTTATCTCATTACACATCTGAGCAATGGAGGGTTAAGCGCCTTGCTCAAGGGCCCAACAGTGTGGGGTTTGAACCTGGGATCTTCCGAACCATAGTCCAATGCCTTAACCATTGAGCTAACCCTGGCCTAACTAAACTGCTGTTTCATTAACGTCATGTCTGAGGTTTGAGCAACAGACAGACTGCAGGCTTTGGAAAGAATTACAGGGTAAAAGTCTCTCTCTCACTCACACACACACACTCCTCCACTGATCTGACACGCACCGGGGTGGGGGGTGCGTGCGTGAATCTGATGAACAGATTCAGGAAGGAAAACAATAATCAAATAATAAGTTCAAGTTCAAAGGCTTTTATTGTCATTTCAACCATATACAGTTAGTACACAGTGAAACGAAACCACGTTCATCCAGGACCAACGTGCTACATGCAACATAAATTTACAACATAAATTAACAGAAACACTAAACTAGCTAACTAAAGAGGCCTGGTTAGCTGGCTAGCAGAGACAAGACAGATAGACCTAACATAAATTACAACATAAATTTACAAAAACTAACTAGTTAAGTAAGACAGGTGCAACCAAGAGCAACAACAAAGTGACAGTGCAGCGAACACGACATAATATAACAGAATAATATGCGTTGAGGTAGTGAAAGACTGTAAACATTCCTTAACACAGCAGCAAGAATTGAGGAATTAGTGCAAAAAGTAGTCCAGTAATGATTTGTGCAGAAAAGATAAACAGTGAAGCATTTACAGGTTGGTGTGTATGATAGTGTGGTAGTGTAGGTCAGTGTGTCTGCGCTTGTGTTGATTAGTCAGTCCAGTCCCAATATTTTGAGGGAGTTGAGTTAAGCTGAGTGTGTTGTGTGTGTGTATGTGTGTGTGCGTGTGTTTATCAGTCCCTATTTCACACAGAAATAGAAGTAATTATGCATGTTGTTGTGATGTTCTCCTCCTGTAGAACTGTTTCCTGATGAAGGAGAACCCTGTGATGGTGATGAGGATGATGACGATGACGACGACAGCGGTACAGATCACCTCTCCGTGGACGCTCAGTCCTGCACTCATCTGCAGCCGGCCGAGCCGATGGGGGGTGGAGCTTTACCCCCCCTGTTCCAGACCAACCAACTGGTGTTCTACGAGAGGTTCAAGGTCTATCAGGACTACATGCTCGGTAACAGACCTGCTCACACAAACACGCACACACACACACCTACATATCTATATATACACATATACACACCTTCTGTACACTACCCTTTTCCCAACCATGTATGTGTGTGTGTGCTGTAGGTGACTGTAAGCCGTCGGAGGTGAAGTGTTTCACTGCTGATTATCTGGAGAAGGTGGTGGAGCCGTGTGACTGGAGGGCTCTGTGGCACACGGATGTGTTCGACGTGTTGGTGGAGGTGAGACACGACAGATACGCAATGTTTTTGTGAATTTTATATAATGTAATTTATTATACAAAGTGTGTGTGTGTGTGTGCAGGTGACGGATGTGGACTATAAGGACATGAGGGCGAGGGTGGAGCTGGTTGTTCCTCTGCAGTGTGAGTCTCGGGGGTGTGAGCTGTGTGAGGACTCCATGAGGACGTTACTGGATGCCACCGCGAGCCGCGTCCCCCTGCAGGAGCTCAGCGTGGTGTACGACTCGACCGGGGACTTCGACCAGACCGCCCTCGCCCTGGAACATCTCCGGTACACACACTCAATTTAATGAAGCTGTGCTGTATCTCACTCAGGTCTCTGCTTTGTCTCAAACTCCACTGTTGCCATGGAAACGATTCCTCTTACTGAAGACTAATTCGCTTTATCTCAATTTAAAAAAAAAAACTATTTTGTTTATTTTCTGATTAAAAGAGTGTAACTGTGGTGTGTGTGTGTGTGAGAGTTGTTGATTCAGTAATTTAATTGATGAGTGAGTTTTTTAATTATTATTTGATTCACACTTTTTAATGATGTCGTTCATAAAAATTAATGAATTCCTTCATTACACACTGCAGCTTTAACAGAAACACAGACTGACTCTTATACTGAGTATGAGTATCACTGCTGCAGTGTGTGTGTGTGTGTGTTTATGGACGGTCGATCAGCAGGAGATCAGGGTTTAGTGTGAGACGTGAGGTTTAACCTCACAGCTCGTCAGTATTTATTAAATGCCGTTAGTAGTTTAATGCTGCCGGAGATCACCAGCGCTGACTCGGCCTCTGAGTCACGGCTCAGGCTTGGGAATGTGTTTCACACACTGTGTTAGAGAAGTGCACTCAGTAGTGTACACTCCGCTCTGTCCCTGTGTCTCTGCAGGTTCTTTTACAAACACATCTGGAGGCAGTGGGACGAGGAGGACGAGGACGATGAGTTTGATTACTTTGTGCGCTGTGTAGAGCCTCGACTCCGACTGTGAGTGCGGTGTGTGTGTGTGTGTGTGTGTGTGTGTGTGTGTGTGTGTGTGTGTGTGTGTGTGTGTGAGAGACAGCAGTGCACACCACAATTTGTCTGTTTGTCTCTGTTTCTGTCTCTTTGTTTTCACCATTTCTTTTCACATCAGTAACTCAGTGCCTGATACATCATATCCTGTTGACCAGAAGGTGGCAGTGCACACCAAGTTTTTCATTCATTTCTCCAGCAGAGGAATAACATTTACATTTAGTCATGTGGCGGATTCTCTTATCCAGAGCGACTTACAAAAAGTCCTTTTGAAGTTTCCGTCATTGTTTTATATACTTACACCGGGTTACTGACTCGGTATCAGTCACACACTGTTGGGGAGGGGCTTATTAATTTATTTTGGGTTGGTGGAGGATTAGTCCAAGTATTGAGGAAACAGATAGATCTTGAGTTGTTGTTTAAAGACTCAGCTGGATGGACATCTAGAGGAGGTTCATTCCACCTGGTCCCTATGTGGTGGTAGAATGAACCTCCTCAGGAAACAGTCTAGATGCACGTCTTCTTTGCTCTCTGAGAGATGAAGAGATCTCTGACCAGACGAGCAGTGCTGGAGGATCGGAGTGAACGTGGGTGCTGGGAAGTTCTTAGCTTTGTAGGCGAGCACCAGAGTTTTGTATTTGACGCAGCAGCTACAGGAAGCCAGTGTGGGGAGCGGAGAAGTGGGGAGCTGGTGGGAGAACTAAAAACTAGACGTGCAGCTGCGTTCTCGATCAGCTCGAGATCTCGACGAATGGTGGACAGAGGCAGACCTGCCGGGAGTGAGTTGCAGTAGTCCAGTCCTGTAATAACAAGGGTCTGAACAAGCACGTGAGTAGCCTGTGAAGAAAGAAATGGGCGGAGTCTTCTGACGTTGTAAAGAAGAAATTGTCAAGAACGAGTAAGGTTAGCAGTGTGTGGGGAAAATGACAGATGATTGTCTAGAGTTACCGTAAGATTGTGGGCAGTTGCTGAAGGAGTGATTGGATTGTCATCCAGGATGAGATGTTTGCCAGACATGCTCAGATCTGGGTGAAAACCTGAGTGTCTGAAAGAAGACAGAAGAGAATGAGTTGTGTGTCATCTGCATAACGATGGTATGAAAAGCCGTGTGATGATACTATCATTAAAGTTGTTCTGTGAGAGATAAAGAGACATTTGGATATAAACAGACCTTTCAAGAATTTTGGAAATAAAAGAGAGAAGTGATACCGGGCGATAGTTGTTAACTTCTGATGGGTCCAGGCAGGGATTCCTGAGGATGGGAATAAAAGCAGCCTTCTTACAAGCAGCAGGAATATGACCAGATGATATGGAATGGTTGTGATGAAGGGAAGGAGGTTTTGTGAGATGGCCTGGAGCATTGTGGAGGGGATTGGGTCTAATGAACAGGTGGTCGGGTTGGATGACGAATCTCATCAGGACTGAAGGAGTTGGGTGTAGGAGTTGGGACTGAAGGTCTGGCGGATTGCTGCAATTTTCCTGTTGTAGAATGAGGTGAAGTCAGTGGGCTGTATGTGTGCATGCGTGTGCGTCATGTCCAGCAGTGCACCAGGCTCCGGGTTGTCTTCCAGTTCCTTATCATTGTTTTTTATTCCCTCCTGAATGTTCGTCCCCCTACATTTGAGGTTCCCTAGTATTTGTTATATATATATATATGTATGTATGTATGTATGTATGTATGTATGTATGTGTGTGTGTGTGTGTGTGTGTGTGTGTGTGTGTGTGTGTGTATATGTGTGTATGTATATATATATATATGTATGTGTGTGTGTGTGTGTGCTACAGGTATTATGACGTCCTGGAGGACCGTGTTCCTGCCGGTCTGGTGGAGGAGTACCACAGGCTGCTGGAGCGCTGCACACACACCTTTAAGCAGTTCTCCAGTCTGAGAAACGTCCTGAGCAGCGACTCGGACTCGGAGCTCGACAACGTCTCCATGGTGGAGGGACTGCGTATGTACGAGCTCATGGAGATGCTCAAACGCCGCCTACGCATCATCGAGAACCCACTGCTCAGGTGTGTGTGTGTTTATTCATTCCCAGTGCAACAATCAGATCATTGTTTAAGAGCTGATGAACTGTTATTGTAGTACACTCGTGTGTGTGTGTGTGTGTGTGTGTGTGTGTGTGTGTGTGTGTGTGTGTGTGTGCGTGTGTGTAGGTACGTCCTGGGTTACAGGATGAACTGCGGTCAGCAGTCGTGTCGTCCTAAAGGCGAGCGTCCCGGGGGAGGACGTGTGGTCCACCTGGTTTCCTCCTCCACCAGCGTCCTGTCTCTCCACAGCCTGATGATGGATAAGCTCCTCCCCCTGTATTCAGGCAGAGAGTTCGAGCTGCAGGTATCTCGTCCGTCCACCTGTAGAAGCTGATTTAGGCTCCACCTCCTTCTTGGCTCTCTTTCTCCATGTTGGTCCCCTCTGTGATGTCACTTTCTGTTATGGAAGTAATGATGTCATTGGGTGGTGATTGTTTATGATGCCTGGTGTGTGTGTGTGCGTGTAGTTCCACAGTGAGCCAGTGGGGGCGCTGACAGCGTGCTATGAAGGAGACGTGATCATCATCTGTCCCGGTCATTACGTCATCACCAGCGCCATCAGCATCGCCGACTCCGTCCAGCTGGAGGGTGAGCGCTCCCTACTGATACGGCCCTATTTTTACATAATGTTTACGTACAGGATTAAGTGTGTTATGACAAAATTTGTGGTGATGTGTCAGGTTCATAATTATGTGGACAGAGAGTGAGAGACGTCTATGAGCTCCAGACTGAAGCTGAAGGTCTACTGTACGCTTCACATCTAATCCACCGCAGAGCTGTACAGAGGCACAAACACACTGTCTAAATACTTATGACTCAGTGTGTGTGTGGTGAGCAGCTGAACCCTGATGGTGGTGATGATGAAGGTTGTGATGATGGTGGAGTTGAGAATCTTCAGTGATGTTTCTCAGTTGTTTTTATTTGCGCTGTGTGTAACGACCCCGTGATGTATATATAAATCAGAGGTTTTACACAGTCAGTCGCTGGTTTATGTAACGGTTGTGACTGTTATTGTGCAGAAGCTGTTTGATTTTCGGGACTTTATCGCTCGCCATCAAACCCTGAGGGAAGAACAGCTCCACTTTATCACCTCCTTATAAAAGTCTCAGAATTCAACGCTCTGCATAAGTGTAAATCTCTCCCTGTGTGGGATTATGGGCCTTAAACCTCCACCTGTGTGTGTGTGTGATAATGATCACTAACCATGTAACACCCTCGGTACATTTGGAAGAAAGCTGCATTCACTCATACTGTGTGGATTGCTGAGCTGAACTTTGACCTCCTGACCTCCAGGGATTTATCAGGGTGTGAGTCCGGATCCTGACCTCAGAACAGTCACAGTGCAGAGTCTGTAGGGGGCGCTGCTGCTCCATCATCAGTCTAATGTTTATTTCTGTAGCTTAAGCCAGATAAGTGTTTAATAACACAAGTTTTAATGAGACGGTGTCTGATCGTCCCCGTGCTGTGGCAGATGGACAGACGATCAGACTGTAGTTCAGAGAGCACCCTCCTCTGCTTCCAGAAATTACCAACAGATTCAGTTACCCAGAATGGATTATATTGGTGTGTGTGTCTGAGAAGGGGTGTGTGTAGGGGTGTGTGAGTGACGTTGTGTGACGAGTTAAATGAGGAAATGAGGTGCTTTTGTGCAAACACTCGACCTGTGCAGCTTGATAAGACTAATCAGGTGTGTGTGTGTGTGTGTGAAGAGATAACAATGAGACAGAAAAGCTGAGCTGGAGGCTTCAGAAGAGAAACTCAATTAAACCACCACCTCGTTAGCATATCATCAACTCTCTCTCTGTCTGTGTATGTGTCTCTCTCTCTCTCTCTCTCTCTGTCTGTGTATGTGTCTCTCTCTCTCTCTCTCTCTGTCTGTGTATGTGTCTCTCTCTCTCTCTGTCTGTGTATGTGTCTCTCTCTCTCTGTCTGTGTGTGTGTGTCTCTCTCTGTCTGTGTGTGTGTGTCTCTCTCTGTCTGTGTGTGTGTGTCTCTCTCTGTCTGTGTGTGTGTCTCTCTCTCTGTCTGTGTGTGTCTCTCTCTCTATTGTTTTTTAAGGGTCTGAATGGGGTTGTGCACAGCTGACCTCACGACAGATTAACACACACACACACACACACATACGGTTCCTCTGCTGATTGTTTTAATATATATATGAATGTGTGTGTGTGTGTGTGTGTGTTTAGGTTACGGTTTGCCGGATGAGATTGTTATAGAGAAGAGGAATAAAGGAGACGCGTTTGTGGAGTCGGTTGGTGCGGATGTGAAGATCTCCAACCTGAAGTTCATTCAGCACGACGCCATCGAGGGCATCCTGTGTGAGTGTGTGTGTGTGTCGCGTCCCGTGTGTGTGTGTCGCGTCCCGTGTGAGTGTTTTTTGTTTGCACAGGTCTCTTGAACAACAATATAACAGTTATATAACATCAAAAGCTTTGTGTGTGTAAGTATTTGCCCCCGTTACTGCTTCTAAACTAGCACATCCTGAGCTATGTAAAGAGTCTGAGGTTCAGGAAATGTGTGGAGCGAGAGAGAGTCCCCTATATATATGGACCCAGAGTCCATGTCCTGCTCAGCACTCTCCTGCTCCTCGGTGGCTTTCACTACACCCCGCCCCCAACTAACTCCGCTTCTCTTCAGTGCGGGGTCTGCTCATCAGTATTATGGGATGTTTGGTGTAGGTTCCTGACATAAAATCCCAAATAATCCTGTTTCAGTTCCAGATTTGACACACACTGGAGGAGAGACACAAATTCAAAGTCTGTGTCTGTCTGTAGGTGTGAGACAGGGGAGGTTGGAGATGGAGAACTGTGTGTTACAGTGTGAAACTACAGGTGTGATCGTTCGAACATCTGCTCAGCTCATCATGAACATGTGTGACCTTTACGGCTCCAAGGTGTGTGTGAGCGTGCGTGATGTTCTCCACGGTTTTAGTATTAGGTGAAGAGATGCATCATAATGTGTGTGTGTGTGTGTGTAGGGAGCCGGAGTGGAGATTTATCCCGGGAGCGTGTGCAGTCTGGTGGGAAACGGCATCCATCACTGTAAGGAGGGGGTCCTGATTAAGGTGAGGGGGCGGCGCTTCACCTGCTCTAAACTTAACCTGCTTGTTTTACACGTGACAATGTGACATTTCCATTTAAGCACACACACACACACAGTATCTGAATAAAGTGTACATAAACAAGGCGTTTGTGTGATTAGTGTGCAGTGTGATGGAGCCTCAGTCGTCTCACATGGTGGATTTGATACGTGACTAATACTGATGTGTGCTGTGGGCGGAGCTAATAATCACAGCCAATCAAACACTGCACTGATCTCCATTTCTGAATATTCAGCAGGTTCTGTAGTAATTCACCTTTTTCCTGTGTGTGGGTGTGTGTGTGTAGGACTTTGCAGATGAGTTGGACACTCCTCCTCAGATCACGATGGTGAATAATGTGATCCACAACAACGCTGGTTACGGAGTCATTCTAGTAAAACCTGAAGACCGCACAGGTACACACACATACACTCTCAGACACAACTATCTCCCCTCCTGTCTCACTCTGTTAGCTGAACGTTGTGGGTTCTCGTCTCATTAATCTCACTCTTTCGTTTCTAATCACACTCTCGAGTTACCGCCAGTGTTTAATTAGACTCATTAACGCTAAACACAGCAGCAGTTACTATGTAACTCTGACTCAGTGGGGGACAGAGGACCTGCGTGTGTCAGTGTGTGTGTGTCACATACACACAAATATCATACACTTTAATATGAGATATTGAGAATATGAATTAAACTTTAATTTGTAACTCTGCAGCTGCTGCTAAAGCTGAAAGGAAGGAGGAGCCATCAGAAGGCGGGGCCGCAACACCAGAGGCTGGAGTCTCACAAACAGAGGGTGGGGCTGCAACACAAGATGCTGAAAACACACAATCTGAAGGCGGAGCCACGATGGAAGAGGGTGGAGTCACACAATCAGAAGGCGGGGCTGTAGAAACAGAAGGCGTGGTCATGTCCACATCGGAGGCGGAGCCAACATGTGTCTCAGAGGAAGAACATCCAGCTGGCGTTCCTCCTGAAGTCACCGCAGGAAATGATGTCATCAAGCGAGAGCTCCTGGCCACGTCACTGACGAAGCGGTGTGCTCTGGGGGGCCGCGTGCAGGACGTGGGCGCCATGAGGGCGGACGAGAACCTGCTGAGTCAGGACATGTTCGTCTCCATCGAGGGGAATCAGTTCCGCCGTAACGCCATGGGCAGCTTCGGCACCTTTCTGTACTGAGACTCTGCCCACGGCCATGCCCTCATCACACAGACGCTTCAGACACTTTATTCTGTAACTCACCCGTTCAGGCTTTTATTTAATCTCACGCGGATCTAACAGCTCGCGTTTAAATAACCGTAGGAATGACGTGATGAATGTAAGCAGAGCCGCGACACTAACGTGGAGTTTTATTGAAGTTTTATTGCACACGCAGGATCGTCACTACGTGCCGTCACTCGTGATGTGTTTTAATGTTGCAGTGAGACACAGAGCGGTTAAACAGTTCTAATGGTTTTGGGATGTGACGTACACCGCACCGGGATGGGGAGTGTTTGAAGGGGGGGGGGGTGAGTGTTTTTTTGGCTTAGCGCTTCACCTTGTGTGAGACACGTTGCTGTTTAATTCCTGTTGATTAATTTTCAGTGGATTAAAGGTCTGCTAAAACCTCATTACGCCTCGGGCGCGTTGATTAATTATAACTTTCAGCGTCTGCAGCCAACACAGAGAAAACTCCCTCAGGTTTGACCTGCATTAACCTCCATCACTTCCAACAGCCCAGGCCATTATCTCTGTGTGTGTGTGTGTGTGTGAGATTAATGCTGCGTACATGTAGAGGTTAAATCACGACATAACTCTTTACAGCGTGATCGTACAGAAGGTGACGGACATGACATCTGCCGTGAGAGTAATTTATACACACCTGTAGACAGATGGTCAGAAGGAGGATCATGTGATCACACCCTCGCGCACATATACAACCAGGATTTATTTATACAATCTGTAACACCTGAGGAGTGATTATTTCTATGAAGGGGTGTTTAATATCGCAACTGAACGCAGGGGAGTTTAATGAGAATTGTTTCAACTATTTAATGTTTAATGTGAGACCTGCAGCTCGTTAATCATCTGCTGCATGTCATTAATACAGACTTAAGCTCAGTGTTACATATTAAACTTAAAAGCTCCACCCCTTGTTCTGTTCTGAAGTGCATTATAATGAGCTCCGCCCCCTTGTTCCGTTCTGCAGTGCATGATGGGAATGTGAGCGTGTGTATCTGCCCCCTCGGACATCATCTCCCCCCCCCCCCCTCCACGGACTCTTTTGAGGCGCTCCTGTCAGACTGAACTCTTAATAAGGACGCTCCTGTCAAACGGCGGCGTTCGGGACCGAGCTCGATTTATCTCTTCATTTCCCAAGTCAATTAGAAACGCTTTTGTGTAGTTCATTAAAGAGCGCCGTGTCCTCGTCTGAAGGTCTGAGCTGCTCGTTTAAGATTCATCACCACTCCGTGTCTTCATTTTGCAGCTAATTATCACTGACAGGATTAACACACCGTCTGCTGACATTTTACACTTAAAAAATTTTTTTTTATCAGAATCAGAAGTTTGAATTCTCCACAGGAACATCATCCGTCCTTCATCAGGAGCTCCACCATGAAACACTGCAGATAAACTTCATGATTGTGATTCAGATGATTTAACTCCTGTTTTTCACTTTTTAAAAATTAAACATTTCTTAAGAGAAGTCTTTATTTTTTGCTGATCTTCAGCTCTTGAGGTTCTGAGTGAGTCAGGTGATGGTGTAGAATCCTGATATTTATGATAAACACCTGAAACCAGTAAAGTGCTGAGTCGTGATGGAGCTGCAAGGGGGAACATGCTACTGTCAGGGGAACGGCTCTCAGAGACCAGAATTTTAAACTTTTGCAGTAAATCTTTATTAAAAATTCAACAATATTTAGATAGAGCTCGTGGGTGAGATCACAGACCAAAGCTTTTTAATCGGGTTCTCCTTAGAACCCTGGATTACTGCAGCAGTGTGAGAACATGACAAGTCTTTCAGAACAACAAACAGCTCCACACCTGAACTCCTGACCTTCTGCTGACCTGATGTGTTCTAATAACGAAACCTGAGGTTTTCACTCTGTAGTCTCTCTCTCTCTCTCTCTCTCTCTCTCTCTCAGTAGCTGTGTGTGTGTGTGGAGTTGATGTGACTCCCGATCACAGACTCTGTACATCAGGGTGGAGCTCTGAGCTAAATACTTTGTTTACTCTTTATTAATTTTCAGGTTTTAGTAAAAGGCCCGAGAACGCTTCCTGAGAGATGATCAGTGAGAGACTGACCGCACGTCCTCCATCGGTGCTAAACAGTCAAATCTGTAAAATAAAGTGTTTATACTGTATTTGCTCTGAAATCCAATGCTGTAATATTTATAACGATATCAACCTCAGTATCGCTGTGTAATAAGCATCTCTCATTAACACGCTGAATCTCACACACAAGGCCACTCTCTCAGAGCTTTGACGCTGAGCTCAGTTTAGCGTGGCTTTGCTTTCGGTCTGAAAGCCGCCGCTTTCCTATTTAAACCGAGTTTGACCTGATTGACGTCGACCATCTGTGAGAAACACTGACCCATCCACACGCCGCACAGATCAGCCGTAAGCCTGACAAATAACTGGGATTTTCACTCATCTGTGTGTGTGTGTGTGTGTGTGTGTGTGTGTGGAGCGAGGCAGTGGATCAGTCCTGCAGATGGGAACGCTTTATTCAGGAACTCCATAGACAAGAAGAAACCGTCCTCACTGAAGCCTGAGCGTGGATAACCAGAAACGCACACACACACGTGTAGTGTTAGTGCGCGCGTTCAGAGCATGCGACCAGGGGGGCGGTGCGCGTTCGCTCGCCCGGCAAAATATGTCTGAAG
>JAOTQY010000034.1:255108-265470 GCA_026413445.1 Dolichallabes microphthalmus
AGTGTTGTAAGAAGAAGGGGAGATGCCACACAGTGGTGAAAACGGCCTTGTCCCAACTTTTTTGGGATTTGTTGACAGCATGACATTTTGATTCACCATATTTTTCCCTTAAAATTATAGATTTTCTCAGTTTAAACATTTGTTCCGTGATTTATGTTCTATTCTGAATAAAATATTGACATTTGCCATCTCCACATCATTGCATTCATTTTTTATTCACAATTTGTTTAGTGTCCCAACTTTTTGGAATCTGGTTTGTATTATTATATCACATGATTGAAGTGAGGCCTGTGATTGGTGAGAATCACCGTGATTTAATGAGAGAGAGGGAGAGACAGAGAGAAAGAAAGAGACAGAGAGACCAGGACAGTTAAAACACCACAAATAACGAGTTTATATTTATAAAGATCTCCAGCTGTGCATTTATACAACAACAAGATATACATGACATCATGACATTTGTAAGAATGTTATTTTCCCTCTCCCTCTCTCTCTCTCTCTCTCTCTCGCTCTCTCTCTCTCTCTCTCTCTGTGTCTCAGGGCGACATCTGATCCTCTCTATTATTGATGCTGTTCCTGGCTTGTTATGGATAATAAAAAAGACCCGTTCATCAAGCCGCTTCCATTCATTTATCATCTCGTCCTCCATCCCTCCGTATCCATTATACTGAAGGCACGTCTTATTTACTTTCTTAGGGAGACGTCCGATTAATTTTAGCAGCCGGAGATGGAGCGGGTACAGCCGCCGCGCTGAATGGCACCTGAGGAGAAATTATTATTAATTCACCACAGAAAGGAAATTAGAAATTAGGAAGTGAGCTTTGGGATTTTTTTATATTATATATATACACACGTCACCTGTGTGCTAAACTCATACCTTAATCATTAATATAACAATCATCATCATCATCATCATCAAACACTATAGAGATCAGATGCTTTCATGGGTTGATGGATTGAAGGATGAGCAAACAAGCAAAGTGTCTATTTATATCTGAGCAGGATGTCTTGATGCATCTCTTCCCCTTTTATCTGCGTCTCCAGCGTCGTGTCTGCGGGTCGCCCTGACCTCCTGAAGTGATTTCTGTGTAATGGCCGGGTGCTGAAGGTCACGTGCAGGTCAGAGCTGGAGAGAGAATACAGTAATGGTGACAGGCTCGGTCATGCGCGAACATGCGATGGCTTTATTGTCTGAAAAACATGAAACAGATACGCAAGACAGGATGATGAGATGGAGGGAGAACACTGGGTTCATGTTCATGTAAAAACTGCTGGCAAAAGATTAAATGCAAGGTAATACTTTCATCTTTTTTATCTTTGAAAAGCATGGTTTATTTCATCAGATCTGTTTGATTTAGAAACACTTACATTGTAGCAGCTATAAATTGTTTCTTTTTTATTCTCTCTTAACATTAACAAAAATCAGCTTACATAGATAGATAGACAGATAGATAGATAGATAGATAGATAGATAGATAGATAGATCTGACATTGGAGACTCCTTCCACAGGTGATTCACCATAACATATCAGGATGAGCACATTTATATAAACATGCGTTACTGCCAGAGCTGCTGTTCTAGAAAATTAATCAACACCTTCTGACCAATCAGCAGCCAGAACTCAACAGCACGTTATTCATTAATTCATTATATAGGTGTTTATCCTATACAGGGTCACAGGGGGCCTGGAGCCTATAAAAACCTCCTGCACAATCTTCCTGGACACAACACTCAACAGGCAAATTGTAGAACACCAATTAGCCTAAACTGTATCTGGACTGAGGGAGGAAACCGGAGTATCCAGAGAAAACCACCAAGCATGGGGGAACATGCAAACTCCACACACATAGACAGTCCTGAGGAGGGAATCGAACCCTGGACCCTGGAAGCGCGAGATCACAGTGCTAACCACTACGCCATGGTGCCGCTTACAACGCTGTTAAATGAAGTGTAATGTGTGTAAAATGCTTCATTATTAGTCTGGGCTGAAGATAATCACAGAGTGCACACATCGTAAATGTTCCAGCTCATCATCATCACTCAGACTCTTTACTATCAGAATCTGAAAGATGACCTGATGTTCTTTTCTTTTTTCTTGGCATCTTGTTCGAACACAGCAGTCTGAGCTCGAGTGAGCAGATTGTTTATCAGGTGTGCGTTTTGTCGTGCAGATGGTGCGTGTGTGTTTGAGAGAGAGAGATGGAGAAGTAGAGAGAATGTGTGTGTGTGTGTGTGTGTGTGTGTGTGTGCGCGAATGTGTGTGCTGTACTTCTTGGCCTTCATTACCTCTTTTCACTTACAAATGGACAGAAAAGCACTCAGGTGTGTGACTACAGCATCGTATTCACCTTTTCCACATCATCAGACGTCTTCGCCTCTTTATCTCAAGCCTTCATCCTGCCTCTTCATCACACTTCTTCATCTCGAACCGAGGTGGTGATGGAGTTTTACATTAATGGAATAAAGGAGACAGAAAACCAACTCTTTGTTCTGTTCTGTATTTACTGTCGAGTCATGGCTCAGGCATCGTCACGTTACAGAGTCCACGTCGACTTCCATAGAATCAGGACGAGTCAAACTCGAGTGCAGGAAAAAAAACAGAAAAAGACAAAATCTTCGAATATGAAGATGTAGGTGATTTAATGCCAGAACCCTCAAGCAGCCGAGACACAACAGCAGCATGAATGAACATAAAACAGCTCATAACACTGAAGAGGGGGGAATCAATATAGATAACAAATCTGCTTTTAAAGGTCCTGTATACTGTATATTCCCCTATTTCTTTAGCAAAGCTGCTCTAGAGTGAATGCATACTGTTGATCAGCTCTAGGGGGCGTGGCTCAGCAGTAGCTCATTTACATAGACACTGAAATTTCATTATCTCAAATGGAATTATCTGAGGGGTATTTTAGCTGGGGCGTTATTAACTGGGGTAAACTGAAGCTAATACATACCATAATAATTCATAGTGTTACCATGGTGCTTCAGACATTACCATAGTAGACACCATAGGAGTGCACCATACTACAGAGTACCAGGGTATATACTATGGCGTGTACCACAATACTCTGGTGAATGGTGTACTTACTGTACCCAATAAGTACCCTGTTATTCACCACAGCACTGTGTGTTAGAGCCTCAGTACAGTACACAGTCCTCTGTACCATAAATATGGACCATGGTACAGTAGAACCAAGTACTATACAGCAGAACATATACTATATCAGCAAATAAGTCTAATCACATGACAGGAAGTGACGAGACAAGTACAAGTAAGGAGAAAGAGTGGGACAGAGAACAAGAAACTACTGATCACACACACACACACACACACACACACACTTCCCATTCAAATAATCTGCTTCTCCTGATTATGCTATGTTACTGTACGTCTGTATTCCTGACTCTCAAAATCGTCCTTTTTCTTTTTAATTGTCTTAAATCTACACATATTTTCTCATTGTTTTTTTCTGCAATTTTTTTCTTTCTGCTGTTTCTGACTTCTCTGGATGTTTTGAGGGTCCTTTTTGTCCTTCTAAGTTCCTTCTAACATTCCTGGTTTTCCCAGATCACCTCTAGACCCAGAGTTTCCTCTTATATATTTTCTTCTCATCTTTTAAATCTTCTAATGATTCTTTCTAGTGAGCTTTACTATCTTTACTAGTTTTCCTACATCTGGTATTGTGATTGTCCCGTTTGTCCTCAGAACTCAGGTTCAGTGCCCCTTGTTACTGGTTTGGTAATCTCCTGTGAGTGCGGTTTATGGATTATTTCATTAAGAAATAAAAAGTACATGAGAAAAAAAGTGATACAAAATAAACAGTTCTTTTTTATAGCTTACTTGTAGTTTTTTTTTTTTTATGTAAAGTGTTACTTTTCTAGATTCCACAGTTCTAATCTTATTCCTGCAACAGTTTTCATGTTCTCCTCATTCTCTACGTAGTTCTCAGAGTGACCAATGCTTCTCTCATCCTTCATTTATAACTCTATAATCTTTAAAAGCAGTCTCTTCTTCCTCCTCATAGCCTGGGGTCTGCAATCTTGCCATCGGTCACCTCGGTTCTGCTCCCTGGTGCACGGCCAGTCACGTCAATCTCCTGAGGAACACGAAGAACCGACAGGTCTTCAGACAGTCACATGACAATCAGCACTCTCACAGATTATTGTTGCTCAAAGGCTTTGTAGATACTTCCTGGTTCTAGCTTTACAGTATATAGTGGTTCTACTCGGGCTGTGTGAGAGCCGGTTCTCCCTGAGGGATCAACCACAGAACTCTTCAGGGCTCTCTGAAAAATGTAGACTCTTGGAAATGAATTGTTATGCTGTGAACACTGTGTTATTTTACACAGAAACTCTTAAGCTTCTTAAAGAGGAATCATGCAGAAGTAAATGTTCTAACTGTGTATGAAGTGTACAGTATCTACGGTCTTCATTTTCAGTTCTTCTGGAGATCGATCGAGATCCGTAGAGAAACCAAAGAACTTTGTGTAAAATAAAATCTTCTGTTATTGTGGGTAATGATTTTAGAGCCCTATATATTCCTTTACAGCATTATAATGTTTGTACAGTATGTTCTTCATTTTATCTCTATTGGAGAACCTTTAAAGGTTTTTTGTAGAACAACGGGTTTTCATTAATGATCTCCATTCGTTAGAATTTGTTCTAAAAGTTGGTTTTGTTAAGTGTTTTACGTGCGTCCTACAGTGACTATTATGGACAAATTCTAAAGAACAGATATCATTTGTGAAATCTCGCTGGTCTAAAAAGTGAGTGAGGAACCCTTATGTATTTAAAGTTCAGGTAGATGACGATGCTCTACAGATTGGCAGAACAGCTTTAACCTTATTAGAACTTGACCCAAAATCTACAGGGCTCAGTGCTCTGATTCTCTTGTAAGTAAAACTCTTTCTTGTAGGAATTTCAGGTACAGAGCGAAAGTACAAGCCACCACCACTTTGTCTATTCCATGTGACAGAATTATGCACTAATAAACCGCCTGTGCACTTCAGCATGTTCTTTCTGTGAGAGAACACCTTTTATTAGAACCCCATCCATTTTGTTGGTGTTTAAGGTGCTGAAATACACCCGGCCCCTCGTTGATCTAAAACAGTGGCTTATAAATGGGCCGTGCTGACTCAGGAGCACCGACTCAGATTTAACTCCAGATGAAAAATGTGAGAAAAAAAAAGAAGAAAAAATGAAATAACAGGACTCTCATTGAGAGCATGTGCGGGTTCCACAGCGCCGTGTCCTTTGCGCTAAATGTCAGTGTTCATGTTAATTGACCGACACATCGATTTCTCTTTAGCGTGTTCTGACTCGGAACTGACTTGCCAGACACGGAGGAGGAAATCTCCCGTCTGTGACAGTGTGTCGAAATGATGGAAATATTATAAAGATTATGTTCATTTAACATTTTAAATCTATAAAGGTTCCTTTTTTAGTTTTAGGGGAATTATTCAAGCTTCTCGATAGAAGAGTATTTCCTACCAGAACAAAGCATCCTTAAAAAAGTTGTTTTTAAGGAAACTTTAAATTTGATTCATACAAATTTTTCATATTTCATACAAATATCCATACTTTTCGTTTGCTTGTGTAAAGCTGATTTACGACAATGACAATTGTTAAAAGCACTATACAAATAAAATTTAACTATAAATAGAATTGAATTATTTTAAAGAATAAATTCAACAAGGAGTTTTTTTTATTTATTTTTTTATTCGTAAGTGGCTTCTGTTCACAATCTTCTCTTAATTTCATTTATATTGCACTTTTTAAGAAAGATCAACTTTTAACAAAGCAGCTTTATAGTATTAAAAAAATATATGGAAAAAGATCATTAATAGGTGACGGTGCAGAGAGAAAAACTCCCGGAGATGGCAATAGGAAGGAACCTTGAGAGAAACCAGACATATCTGGGTGATAGCGGATAGTAGGGAATGATCTGCAGTCATACTGTGTGTTAGGAGGCTGGAAGTTCAGTATAACAGGAGATGTGTTTAAGTTAATATGGAGTCCAGTTCAAAAGCTCTTAATCGCTCTGTGTAGATCAGTACAGTCCTAGGAGGAACTCTTAAAGGAAGCCAGAACAAGATCTTTCCCTGTACAATCTTACAACTGAGTGTCTCTAGAGCATTTTTTATGCAAATGAATGACATGTATTTGTCTAACAAATCCTTAAGGAACCATTTTTTTCTTAGAGGGTGCAGTCCAAATTGATGCCAATTAGGTTCACATGGAATCTCAATACTCAGTTCCGTCTGTTATGATGAAATGATCCGCGATCTGTTGTTGTGTCAGTTATAAAAAAACAGCAAAGGATAAATCTATAAAATCCATACCATATGTCTGCTTTATCGCTTGTTTTCTGTGAGCGCTTCACTTGTTAAGACAACGCTTTCAGAACCGTCACTTTGTGCTCCTGCCTGAGGCATTTTCTTTCGCTTTCGGTTCTAACAAACCGAATCAGAGGAATGAAATAAGTCCAGCTGATGTTTCCTGCCGAACCTGAATCAGGTTTTAATCAGTGTGACGGCGACAGAGCCACAGAGGGATGATGGAGCGATTACACATAGAACCATGATAATCTGAGACGAGCCGATAAACAGTTCTGTTATACTTTTAGGACCTCGGCAGGGTTTTACACCAAGTATGTTTGCAGTTCTGAGTTTATACAGCTGAGAACATCACGTCTAACTCAGCTTTACAAAAGGACACAAAACAACGTTCTCCAGGGACCGAGATTAAAATCCTACTTGGGATGCTTTCTGAAAAGGAAGTAGGGTTCTAAATAGAACATTTGGTGTTTCCTCAAATTGATACCTGAGAAATGTGTAGGTCAAGCAGCACTGGGAAACTGCAGTCTTAAAGAAATGAGAGAACCTGTCATAATGTGTAAAAGATACTGATAATGCTACCTGAAACGTTCGGTGATAAGAATCTGTATCGACCCTTTAAAGGTTCCCTAAAGGGACAATCAAACATCCCATCCTGAGGTGAGGAGACTGGGGAAAGAGAGAAAGGTACAACTGGGGGGAACTGGGAGAACTGGGTGTGTATACCTCAGGAAACGGGGAACTGACAAGACAGAACTAAGCTGGAAATGAGAAGCTTAAAATCTAAGTATATAAGAATTATCAAATAAAAGCAAGGAGGATTTAACCAAGAGAGAAATGGTGAGGTAGGAAGGAACATTACATTCTGAGAAGAAAAAATTACTTTATAGGTTCTTCCCTATAAAAGGATGTAAAATTCAACTCTTTTAGATGGAGGAACTCTGCTGAACGGTTCTCTGGAGAACAATTATAATTAGGGAAACAAGGTGAGAATATAATTTCATATTATTACTATACTAGTTTCAAGTCATATTATTCCTTTAAATTTTTGATAAGAAAAGCAATTTAAAGCAATTCTGGGAACAATGCAGAACCTTGAACAGAACCTTGAGTGGAACCTCAAGCCGAGAACAGCAGCAGTGAGTTTCTGCCGTGTGATAATTCCACCTTCATCTGGAGTGTTGAAGCGAGCGCTCTGAGGATCCGCACTGACAGAGTGACATATCAAATATTTGCAGACTTTCCTCCACATGAAACGTGTCAAATGGAGAAAAAAAAAAAGGTTCCACTTGTCGGGTCTGGATGAGCTGTCGGTCTGAAACGAAATGAAAGTGTCTATTTTCGAGTAAACAGAGGTGTAGAAGTACCTGTGAAGGTTCAGGACGAGGTCAGGAGCAGGACTGACAGCTGAAAATGGAGAATCGTCCTTCTCCTCCTGTGGCTTTTATGAACGCAGAGCCGCGCCGGAGCTCATCCACTTCTACAGCCCTTAAACTGACGGAATCGAAACGCTGCAGAAATGTCAGTGATGTCACGGGAAAGGTCAGAGATAACGAAATACGGACAAATCCTCACGCTACATGTTTATACTCATCTCTGTTCTGAGAGAGGAGAGAAGGTCTGGACCGCAGAACCGGAATAAATATACAAGAAGGATGGTTCTTTAATGGGTTCCTCAGCGTCTTTACTTACTAATAATGTACTGCATGCTGCACTCTCACATTGTACTGTAGTATTCCGGTATTCTTTACCATAGCATGCTAGTACACCTTACTGTTGTGCAGAAGTACTCTATATCATAGCACGCTAGTACTCCTCACTGTAGTCCGCTAGTACTCTTTACTGTGGTCCGCTCGTATTCCTCACTGTAGTCCGCTAGTACTCCTCACTGTAGTCCGCTAGTACTCCTCACTGTAGTCCGCTAGTACTCTTTAATGTAGTCCGCTAGTACTCCTCACTGTAGTCCGCTAGTACTCCTCACTGTAGTCCGCTAATACTCTTTACTGTAGTCCGCTAGTGCTCTGTAGTTTGCTAGTACTTTTTACTTTAGCACGCTAGTACTGTTAATAAAAATAACAATAAATTGAAAAAATTAAGTACGCAGTGTGTGCAATATATGAAAGAAAAATCATCAGCATCAGGACATCTCTCATACCATACACACACACACACACACACACACACACACACATCTAAACATACCGTACTACTGAGTGAATTCTTAGAGAAAGCAGTAAAGAAAAATCTGATTTAATTTAATATTTTATAGTATTAATTGAAATTCTGCTTTAAAAGCAGAATAAAGTCACTGTGCTCCCGTTCTGCACAGCTATTATCTGAAGGCCACAGTACAGACCGATTGATGTGACACACACACACACACACACACACACACAGACAGTGAAGTTCTCCAGTGAATGCTCATTTTTAATGGAGAATCGATCTGAGAATCAGAGATAGATAGCTCTCGTTCTGTATCTAATAATCTGATAAAGGAGCCGTAATTACAGCGCGCGCGCACACACACAAACGTTGAACCTTCACATCGCAGAGGAATGCGTTACATTTCAGGACTGAACCTGCAGGAGAAGCGCGTGGCCTTCAGGTCCAGTTAGTAACCACCAGTTTTACATGAGTCTGTTTCATTACACGTACCATGTTATACTCATAAAGAGAGAAGACGGCTGCACCTTCATCTTCTGCTTGTTATTTTTTTCTGTTCATTTTTTTTAACAACCACCTGATAGTTTCGATCCCTCTCTCCCTGACACTTTCTGCTAAGCGTCCGGATTAAACCTAAAAACTAGTTTACGTATATTATTTATTACCATAATCACACACGTCATAACCATAATCACACACACACACACACACACACACACCAGAAGAATGATGACTAAGCAGCAGAACCGTGTCTATGACGGTCATAGTCTGATCCGTGGACTGGGGCTTAACTGGGACAATTTCATCCAGTGACGGATTTTAATAATTAAATTGATGATAAGATTGGAGGATTTTTTTTTTATCTTATTAACTTTAAGAGAGAGAGAAAGAGTGAGAGAGAGTGTTTAGTGACTGGACGAGTATTTATAGCTGCCATAACTAAGTAACCACAGAAACTGGTTTTACAAACACATGTATATAATATGGGAGTCTTGCAGGTGTGTGTTATCGGTTAGACTTCAGACATATTGTACAAAATTGGTCATAGAAATAGCCGAGTGGTGGTGTAGTAGACCCTCACCACCCTACAGTATATACAGGAAAAATCAATATAGGCAAAGGTGATGATGAGAAACAACCGAAAACAACCAAAAAAACATGTGATCCTGTCCACTTCTTTGCCTGTGTGACCCATTTTTACATTTTTGCTCAGTTATGTTTGTGCAGTTAAAATGAACTAAAATTTTGTGCTGGAAAAAAAGAATACTGTACATCACTCTATACTGTATGATCATGAGCCTTATACTGTACATGTTTATAAAAAAATAACACCAAAACAAATAATGGCTAAATCTTCTGAAAGGAACAAATTATGATGTTTTTAAAGCAAATAATAATGTGTAGTTATTGGGGCGACTCCGGGGTTTGCTCAGGATAAAAACAGGTTTTGTTCAAGAGATTTCCTTTGTTCCTTTGTCGTTTCCTTTGTTCAAGAGATATACAAACTGTAAAACGGCAGCTCGTTCATATTGTAGTGTAGATTTCTTCTTCTTCTGTTGTTGTTTAACGGCGGTTGAAATCCAGTACATTAAACTACTGCCACCTATAGGTCTCAGCTGGTCTGTCCTGACTAGACATTCTTTAAAAACATTTAACGCGTCCACGAGTAAAAGAAATAATGTATCGAGTTAAAAGTCTTATTAAGTATCCAGTACAGGAACTTGAAAGGATCTCTAGCTGTAATATTAGAGAACACGTGTGTGATCCAGGCGGTACAGTGGTGTAGTAGTTAGCACTGTCGCCTTGCACCTCCAGGGTCCGGGTTCAATTCCCGGCCAGGCTCGATTCCCGTCTCTGTGTGCA
>JAOTQY010000034.1:325210-338205 GCA_026413445.1 Dolichallabes microphthalmus
AAACATATTTTAAGTTGCGATTTACCACCACTGGCATGCCATTGGGCCTGTGATTACTGTGGTCTTGGCCCCCAAGGGATGTGGCCCCCGTTGCAGTATGCGTCCCTTATTTTTTTGTATGAAAAGTGGTAACCCTACCTTTCAGTCACTAGGTTAGCATACACTCAAAGAATTTAGTTGTCAGCTTTCACTTGCGAGGTTAGCACAAGTTTGCTAGGTTGCCTATTGCAATCTCTGGGTTAGGTTTCAATCGCTGTGTCATATGATTTTGCTAACTTGTAAGCTTTCACACTTGTTAGATTAGCTTTGTGTCAGTAAATTAGGTTTATTTTTAGTCAATATGTTAGTTTTCACTTGCTACTGTAGGTTTCCTGCCAGCCCTGACCTGCTACAGTAGATACAGTATGCTAATCATCACTGGTTTACATTTTAATCTTTATGCCAGATTTCCTTAGCTAGGACAGGTTTCATTCTCCAGGTTAGCATCAACTTTCTAGATTAGCTTTGTTTCTTTTTGTTAGCTTTTACCCCCTAGTCTATTTCAGCATTACTTTACCTGGTGGGTTTAAAGCTTCCACATATTGTGTGACCTTTCCCATGCCTCTATCTCCATAAAACAAACCCCCTTACTGCTCTTCCTCATTCCTTACATGGTAACACTACCTATACTCTGTGTACAGATAAATACACATGCAAATAGCTTGTGTCCACTGGAACGCTTTTGTCTAACCAGAAAATGCTAAAATGTTTCTTATTGTCTGTCCTCTGGTCTCTCTATGACTTACATGTTCATGCTCTTTTGATGTACCTTAAATATGTTCTTTGCTGATAATAAACAGAAATATCATGTGCGTGTTTGTCCATTTCCTGGTGAGGAACATCAGCCAGCCAGTGTCTCGAGGCGCAGTGGATGCATCAAGCAATAATAAATGTAACAATTTGGATGTTTGTCCACACTTCATTCTCAGAGGAGGTCATTTTGTCTAATACAGAGCATCCAGAAAGTATTCACAGCGCTTCACTTTTTCCACATTTTGCTATGTTACAGCCTCATTTCAAAATGGATTAAATTCATTATATTTCTCAAAATTCTAAAAACGACATGCCAACATGGCAACGTGAACCAAGTTTCTTTGAATTCTTTGCAAATTTATAAAAAATAAAAACACATGTGCAGTACATAAGTAATCTCACCCTTTGCCATGACACTCAAAATTGAGTTCAGGTGGTTCCTGTTTCCACTGATCATCCTTGACATGTTTCTACAACTTGAGTCGAGTCCATCTGTATCAAAGGTCCCACAGTTAACAGTGCATGTTGGAGCACAAACCAAGCCATGTAGTCCAAGGAATTGTTTGTAGAAGTTTGGAACCCCGGGGACTCTTCCTAGCATGGGACACCTGGCCAAAGTGACCGACTGGGAGGTGACAAAGTACCCAATAGTCACTCTGAAAGAGATTCAGTATTTCTTTGTGAAGAGAGGAGAAACTTCTAGTAGAAAACCACCAATCAGGCCTGCATGGTAGAGTGGCCAGACAGAAGCCACATCTTAGTAAAAGGCACATGACTGGCACCTAGAGTTTGCCAAAAGAAACCTGAAGATCTCTCAGACCATGAGAAACAATCAAGTTCAGCCTCAAGTCTTTTTGAGTATGACGCTACAAGATGGTTTTTCTTCTGGAAGGTTCTCCTCTCTTTACAGAGAAACGCTGGAGCTCTTTCAGACTAACCATCATGTTTTTGGTCATCTCCTTGACTAAGGCCCTTCTCCCCTGTGCCTTGATACAATCCTGTCTCAGAGGTCAGTACAATAAATTGGACTTCATGCTTGGTTTGTGTTCTGACCTGCACTGTTAACTGTGGGATCTTTTTATATACTGTAGACAGGTGTTTCTTTTGAAATAATGTCCAATCAGCTTAATTTTCCACAGGTGGACTCCTATCGAGTTGTAGAAACATCTCAAGGATGATGAGTGGAAAGAGGAAGCACCTGAGCTCAAGTTTGAGTGACATGGCAAAGCGTGTGAATACTTATGCCATGTACATGTGATTACATTTTTTTCCTTTTTTATTTTTAATAAATTTGCAAAGATTTCAAACAAACTTCTTTCATGTTGGCTTCTTTTATGCCGGATGCTCTGTATTTCTTATTCCATAAAAAGAAATTGATTACAAATTATTGTTATTTTTTAATCATTTAGTTCAAACAAACTTTAAACTGTTTTTATTTCATAAATTAAAAGCTTTTTCTGCAGTGTACTACCCCAAAACTACCTTTGCTCATCCTAAAATGGCCACGTCTTCTTACTGCATTGCTGTGAACTTGCATTCTTCTGCGCTACAGACGGTTAAGCGATAACGACATATATGAATAAATGATCTGGAGATCTAATTTAAGCTCATACTGGGTTTTATCCCAAAGCCTAGAGTGCAGCTGGGAACAATTAGGAGCTCGAGGAGGACGGGAAGATTACATTTGCATTTGTATAGCGAGCGTCGGCTGCAAATGTCAGCGCGATCGGCCTGCTCTCAAATTCATCACATCATTCTGGAGAAGAGACGCAAACAAACCTGCATTAAACGCTCCTATTGGCAATATGATCCACAAATTTGTTTGCTAAGTGTGTGGGATCAAAGGGACACAGCAGAACCCGGTTCCAATCTGGGTTTCGCTGAGGAGCATGCTTTGTAATATGCATAGTGATGACTTCAGCTCTCGCGTGAATGAAATGCTATCACGGTGTTCCTGGAAACCAAAATAAAAAAAAGGAAGCTATTCTTCTTCATGAGAGCGGTAGAAGAAATAAGAAAGGACAGATAATGAGTCCTGGATGCGGTTCATCACTGATTATACAGCGAGCAGAATTTTATCGCCTTCTTCCTGACAGGCTCCGTGAAAAATGACTACGCAGCTGAGATATACTGGTCTTATACATATTCACCTGCACACTGAACTTTAACATAAAGGAGACTGGAACACACATACACCATCATAGAAAGAGTGGAACACACATACACTATGGAGACACTTAAAAACACAGACAGTCATGGAGAGAACTGAACTAACATTGTCACTGAGAGACTGAGAAACACACACATACACACACCTTGACAAACAGGATGGAAAACACACACACACACACACACACAAACCCTAGAGGAGATTATAATTTGTGTTAAACACTTTCTTTTGATCTCTGATATTATTTTACAGAAATATAATTTCCAATAAAATCATAGTGCTGAGTGCAGCGTTACAGACAGGTGTGATGGATCCCAGCATCAGGAAATCCCATAATGCTCTGCGGCTCCTGTGCCCTATTTACTACATCTGTTTACAACATGACAACGAGTGTGTGTCGCAGCGCTTTGTATGCACTAGCATTACACACGAGACCCTGCAGCTGATCTGCAGAACTTTTACTTTTCTGTATCTCTCAGATCATCACACCACTCTGAGAGGAGAGAGAGGAAAAGTGTGATGGAGCTGTGTGAGTGAACAAGTGTAAACACGGTGCGCTGCATATTACTGTGTCCTTGTCCTGAGAAATCAGAGAAAGAGAGAAAAAAATAAACATCAAGTGTTATGAGTGTTAAAGAGAGGGGGGCATTTACTTCTTTCAAAAGGGTCACATGCATATTATTTCTGCCTTTATTATTAAAGTGTAAATGTATCATTCTATACAGTAGTTTAGTGATAAAATGATTGCACTAAATAAATGTTTAAATATTAACATTGTGATGGTATTATTACTATTAGAGCTTCATAAGTTTTATGGAGGAGGCGCAGTTACGATGCCTTACAGTATAAACTCCGGCTGGATGAAACGTGTTGTGCCAACGCTATGTAGTCAATTAGCGTTGTATAATTGATGTCTGAGGGCCGTTTCATTTTAATCTATAGATCCAGTTTTAATTGCCGACACTAGATGTCCCCGAGCTCGTGCATCAACATGCATATAAATAAATAAATAAACAGGAGAGAGCAGACGAGCAGAGCAGCGCTCTCCATTTCCACAGTCAGATCAAACACACGCTGATCAAACACACACACACACACACACACACACACACACTGATCATTTCATTATTATTTTTAAAAGTCAAAGCAGAACCAGGTTGCCACTGTTGGGCCCTTGAGCAAGGCCCTTAACCCTATCTGCTCCAGGGGCGCTGTATCATGGCTGACCCTGCGCTCTGACCCCAGTTACGCTAGGATATGCGAAGAAGGAATTTCACTGTGCTGTAATGTATATGTGACAAATAAAGGCTTAACTTAGCTTAACTTAAGTGTTCAGGTGATTATAAAACAGGGGCATGAAGGAAAGCACAAATGTCCACAACTACACACTGACCAGAACTACACACTACACTCCATCCTAAACTACTCACCAACTAAAAATACACCGCCCTAAACTACAAGCCGACCAAAACTACACATTGCTGCAAACTACACGCCATCCTCAACTACACACTGTCTTAAATTACACAGAGGACAAAACTTACACACTGACCAAAACTACACACTGCCCAATACACACTGACCACAACTACACTACATACCGCCCTAAGTACACACTGCTCCAAACTACACACCGCTGTAAACTACACACATGCCTAAATGAGATTCTGATTGTGTAATACATGTTACTGTGATTTCTCAGATCTACACAGGAGCTAAACACATGAGAGCAAAGTTTCGTCTCATTCGCTAGCCTGACATGAATTCCCTCGACCGCTAACTTGCTAATGAAAGATTCAGAGAAATCAAAGAGGAAATAAAGGTGACGCTGTCAGAGTTCTGGAATATGTAAAGGAAAGGAGACTGCACCAGATGTCTCGTGGGTATTTTGCGGTCAGCGATGTCGACTGGATCTGTCATATAATGTCTGAACCTTAAGATGGATGAATCCAAGGGGGAGTGAGCAGGGGACGAGGGTGCGTTACGAACAGGATTGGAACACAGGCATCAGTTTCTTGCCGCAGGCTGAAGGATCAGAGACTCACATGGAAAGTTCCCTGAGCACTCTTTTAGGATGTTCAGGAAAATAAACGCTAAAAAAGGAGAGAATAAGAGGAGGTCGTGTTCTTTATTGCTTTAAACTTCAGTCTCTCCCAGAGAGATTCCCTTCATCTTCCGGTCTCTCTATTGACCGATCGGGTCATGTGACCTTCAGAGGAAACAGAAGCTTTATTCATAAAAATCTGCTGGTGAAGAAGAAATGTCTAAGAGCAGCTAAATAAACACGCTATGCTGGACACACGAGCCTCTCGGGTTTCTTCCCTCATGCGCTGGTCGCTCATCTCCCTCCACGTCTTCTTAAAAAAATTCCACAGTTGAACGAGCCTGGATTAACGTCCTCGGGCGTTTTCTTCCCAAACGTCGATTCAGCACAACGCAGGAACTTTTCTCTTAGCTGTTAAAAAGCCGTGTGTTTTTTTCCCTCCAGCTCGAGTCGAGTGGCATCAGCTCTTTTCAGCCCTCGTCACGGCTTTCCGCTCGCAGATCTGCAATCTGAGACCCTGATCGCTCCTGAATGAATAAACAGTCAGTTCTTTTTAGTGAAAGCTAAGCTAGTGGAACGTCACTCACTCAACACACTCACATTCTGACGACAGATCGATAAATATCTACTGATTTTTTGATGTTTACATTTTTCATATCATAATCTTTCATACCATGATCAAGACACATTTGGTCTCTGTTGCTGCAGGACAAAAAATTAAATCAATCTCATTCTAAAATTAAAGTAAAACACCAATTGAGGAATTTCCTGCCATCTGTAACCACTCAAACAGTATGTAGGCGGCCATCTTGGAAAGAATGAATATAATTTATTCCTGAGTTCTGTATTTCTCCAAACCTCAAGACCCTGTACAGTATTTCCTCAGTGGAGACCCTGTAAATACATACAGCAGTGTTTCCTGCTTAGAAAGAGTTCCAAGAAAAACCTTTTTTTTTTGTGCAAAAAAGAACTTTGTTTAATCTCTCAAATAGTTTGGGAGTTTTATGTGTCCCTTAGGCAGAACCCATTCCAAGGACTCTAGGAACCTTAGAACCCTTAAAGAACCATTTCTGCACCAAGTTGTTTAAGGGTCTAGATATTAAGAAGCACAACAATAATGAATAATGATTTAAAGTTTACACCACACACTCAGTTAATACTCTCTCTCTCTCTCTCTCTCTCTCTTAAAAAAAAGTTCTACATATGTTCCAATGGGTTCATTGGATAATTTGTATATTTTAGACATATGGTTTTTCTGTTGTCCCTCCAGGGGGAACCAGAAGTTTTTGTAGATCCATAATCTAAAATAGATTCACTGTCAGAAAAGGTTCAGTGTAGCTGCAATTGTTAAGTAGAAAGCAGTAAGTTTGTGGTTTGTTCTGCATTTTAGTGAGTTAGTGCACACACACACTTTTAAAAAATATAAAAATTTATATATTTAGGAACTCCCCTAGAGAGTATTATTATTATTATTATTATTATTATTGTCTGCATCTGTGTGTGTGTTTGTGTGTGTGCGCGTGTTCATGCCCTGTTATGAGTTGGCACCCTGTCCTGTGCTACCCCACCTCATGCCCTGAGTGCTCAGGTTAGACACAGGATAAATAGTTATGGTAAATGTGTGATTATTTAGATGTTTTATTGAATACACAGCCACTTTGGAAAATGCATATTCATGGGTTTGTACTGTGTCTGATAATTAACTGATCTTTATTTCTACCTGGAACCTTCTCAAGGTAAGATAACATCTGCAGGGATCTACATATGCTTTAATGTACACGCTCATCCAAGAGGAGACTTAACTCAGGTGTTCAAAGTAAATGATTATAAACTGCTTTATTAATTTCTCATTCTGTATAGCGCATATTCTGGACAGGGTCACAGGAGGTCTGGATCTCAGTGGAGTCGGGGCACAAGGCAGGGTATACCTTGAACGGAGTGCCAGTCCATGGCAGGGCACACACACACACATATCCACACACACAAGCACAGACCCGAGGCAGGAATCGAACCATAGACCCTCTGCAAGGCCAAAGTGCTCCACACAATACAGTAACAACACAACACTTGTATACATTGTACAGAATTTAATATAAAATCTGAATATTTGCACACAACTTTTGCCCCACCCATTGAAACCACATTTAACGTTACAGAAAGTTTTTTTTTTGTTGTTGTTCCTTCGAAACCCAGTCGATCATGTTTCACTGTTCCTGTGTGTGTCTCCGCTGCCACGTCTGCTCCCTGTTATTACTCTGCATTTTTATAGAACTAGGCAGAAATTCATGATGTGTGTTGTGGTTAAAAAAAACCCAGTGACATCAGACTTTCCTGACTTTGCCAGTCCACTTGGAGCATGAAGAGCTTATTTTCTTAAAGGAACCTCTCGAAGGAAAACCTTCGCTTGTGTGTATTTATCTAAGTTTCTGTGATCCACTCTACCTCGGAGACGTGTTGTCCTCCTTGTAAATCTTATATTTGAGTCTTTCAGCATAAATAATAAACCCATTACACCACTAATTACTGCCACGTACAGCTGTTTTCAAGTCTGGCATCAATCTGGTGGATTAGGATGCCTTGGTTTACAGCACGCCCTCCTTGTTCGCTTTTATGGAGTAATTGCCTCTTAGAGCTCAGCGCAGAACCAATTAAGCAGCCTTAAAGAATGAGTACAGGGTTGAGGCATGCAAAAGAAACAAGACCCGGCTGATGAGCGGCTCCTTTAAGAGGCCTGCTGCAGGAACCGAAATAGATTTACGAGCTTAAGTAAAAAATTTACAAAAAAAAAAAAAGGAAAAAAGCTATTTGCGGTTACATTAAGGAAAAGGCGGCCCCTGGTTTCTCCTTTCATCGACTCGGCACAGAAAGCTCTGAACTCTGCACACCAGAACAGTGGCTCTACATCTGTGAATCGTTTTAAAAACTCAAAATATTTAACTTTGTGCTGAAAATAAGCTCAAAAACACTTGCATGAGCTTGAATCTTGATGGCAAATCAATATAAAATGTATACTGTGCATCACCAAGTGTTCTTCATCAAAAGTGGAAAGTAAGCGAAAGGTTTCCTCATATTTTACACATTAAGAGGGTTTTTATGAACAGTGATTTCTGTAGCATCCACTAGGGGGCATGCTGTTGATGCTAGTAAATGCGTGGACATAACAAATAGCGCCACAAAAAATATAAAAGTAGTTCACAGAAAAAAACAACAACAACCTGCTTATCATATGAATTTTGTCCTGTGAAAGTGGATGTGATGCAGTTGTACAAATTACATTGGAATCATTTGGAAGCTAAGACATATCTCACTGTAATATTTCTGAAAGAAAATGAAACAGAGCGACACTAAGAGATGTGTGATATGAGATACACACGGCATGTGTTGGAAGCTGTTGCATCCGTCCTGATCTCAGATCCCAATTTCGAAACCCTGTTAGAAACATAAGGGACCCTGGATGTGCTCAGGCGAGTGGATGATCAGTGAAAATTTTTTTGAGGTTGTATTTGCAACATTGCTTTGAGATTGTTCATTTAATGTCATTTCATATACAACAGCTCCACAAACACCATTTACTATCAACAGATTATGATTAGTTTCTTTATTTAATCTACACCGACAGTTATTTGTGCCTGGTGGAATTAACTAACTGCGACTAACTGGTGCGCGACAGTTAGTGTAATTAATAGGAGGTGAAAGTGGTTTCACCAGATTTCCCATTATTCTACTTTAGAATATCAGCTCCGTTATAAATAGTGTTAAATGGAAAGTTAGTGCGCTATGTAGGGTGTACAATCCCTTGTTCCACACACCAAGTAGTGCCCTTGATCAGGAGTTAGAGAGGAATTTGGTCTTCAGCCAGTTGCTAGATGCTAGTTAGCTTTGTAGCTATATTACGACGCTTATGCAGCATACAGATGTTTTAATGTACAAGCTCATCCAAGTGCAGAGTTAAATCTGATGTTCAAAGTAAATGATTATAAACTGCTTTATTAATCTCTCACTCTCTCATTCTGTATACCGCAAATTCTGTACAGGGTCACAGGAGGTCTGGATCTCAGAGTAGTCGGGCAGAGGTGGAAAGTAATGAATTACATTTACTCACGTTACAGTAATTGAGTAGTTTTTTTTGTGTACAGTACTTCTATTTAAGTAGTTTTTAAAATCTGTAATTTTCCTTTTTTGTTTTTGTTTTGTATGTTTAAAGTATTGTGCTTCGCTACATTTTAAGACTTATTCGTTACTGAGTAAAACATAAATAAATGAAAATGAAAAATAATAAAAAATAATGCAACAGGGAAGGAAAATAACAAACTCACTAAATTCACAAGAACGATGGAGATGAAACAGATGCCAGATGCAGAACCAGCTGAAAGGGAAATGCCAACAAATTCTTATGAAGTAAACCCCTGGTCATATTTAAGTGACCACTTTGATTTCAGGACAAGAAAGACAGCTTTATTATGCAAGGGTGTTCCTTCAACTAAAAACAACTAGTTTGAGATTTATATCCGCTTGTCTTTTTGAACTACACTAGAATCCCCCATCCCACCCCCGCTGTTAAAAAAAGTAACTCGCTAAGTTTTACTCTGAGTAAATTTTTAATGAGATACTTTTTACGTTTACTTGAGTGAACTTTTATAAGGGTAATTTTACTTGTATTTCAGTAAAATTTCACTGAAGTAACAGTACTTTTACTTTAATTTTAATACTCTTTCCATTCGGGATACGAGGCAGGGTACACCTTGAACTAATCCATGTCCAGTCCATCGCTGGGGAGTGATGATGAGATTATGGTTGCCATAGCAACATAGGATAATTTTGTGACAGTATTGTCTGCTTCCAGAGGAAATCAGAAGAATGTGAGCTAGCTTGCTTAAACTTGTGAGTTAGTGTCCCGTTAGATAACATTTTTAAAATTGCATATTTCTACATATTGTACATGTTTACATGCTGGATGTAACTGCTTATTTTTTAAATAAAGAATATTTAAAAAAAGTGAACAACAGGAAAAATATATATAAAAATACTGACCATAATTCTTGCAAAGATGTTTTTTCACTGTTCCTGATCATAAACTACTTTTTTCAGAAGCAAACAGAGGAACCATTAGAGCGCTTGCTAATGTAATCTATGATTTCCGAGACTTTCAGTAATACCCAGTGTGATCGTTGTGTTTTGAGATCAATACAAAATGCTCACACAAATCTCCGGGTCAGCGCCAGAACATCTGTTGTATCATTTTAGCTCAGACTAAAGTGCACCGTTTTACCAGCGCCGACGCTTCCGGCAGCGACTCTGAGCCTCTTCCAGGTTCGAGAGAGGAGAAGTGACTGAAAATAATCCCTCATGTTCGACACCCCAAATCCTTGCAGCGAATCTGCGCTGCCCTATTTACTTTTACAAGCGAACGCGCCTGGAAACAATTTTATTTGTTTATTTATTTATTTATTGCTTAGGAGGTCGTCCAGATGTGTCTGGTTAGAGCCAAACACCTGTAACGAGGAATCGAACAGGGGAGAGGAAAGTCCTCTTCCCTTCAGCACACACAACTCATGCATCACTAAACGCTACCATTACTCACTTAGCTCATTTAAATCCACTGATAGAGAGGAAGAGGGAGAGAGAGGGAGGGAGGGGTACTGTGTAAAAGAGGAACAGAACCAGAGCGCCACGTCCTCGTCCTTGTGTGAAGACAGGAGCATGGAGACCCTGCGACAGCTTGCTTTTATACAACCGGTGTGAAAAAGGCTTTAAAAAAAAAGGGAGAGGGTGGGAGGAATGCAAACAAAAAGAAGGACGACGGTGCGAAAATATGCGTCCTGCTACTTAACTGGCAGCACAAACACCTTCCACCTACATTAACACCTATAGAGGAGGAACACGAACACTTCACAGCGCTCAGAAATATCTGCAATACTTCGCTTTTCCTTCCATCAGGAACCGATTACATGCTGAGTCTCAGGATGGAAATAGCAACAGAAATAACACACACGCTAATAAAGCTCAGGATTAACAGTTAAACTCGATGACTTGACACCCCAGACACACTCCAGACACACTCCCAGACAAACTCCGGACCGCTTTCATCATTCAGTGAAAACTGTAGTAATGTTAATCTTACAACGTTACTGCTGATGATAACTTGCTTTCTTTCTTTCTGAAACTAAGCCAACGCCTCGAGCAGGTCTCGAACTCCCATCTCAATGCTAAGGGCATTCAAGTCTAGCCACTGATCCACCAGGGAACCTGCTGAGAATGCACATATACTATATTTTGCTTGGTCAAACACAGAGCACCACAAAATACCTCCTCCAAGTCAGAAAATACCAGACAACTGTAATTTACTGAACCATTCAATCGGGAAGCAACTCAGAAGGAAACTAAACTCACTGATCGTCTGAGATTTGACCAGCACAAATGGATGCTGTGAAGTGTGGATGTAGTGTGGATGTTGAGCAGTATGAATGTGCTGTAGCATGGATGTGTGGGTATTGTGTTGTGTGGATGTTGTGTGAATGTGGTGTGAATGTGGTGTAGTGTGGATGTGATGTTGTGTGGATCTTGTACAGTAGTGTGGATGTGGTGTTGTGTGTATGCTGTGTGTATGTTGCGTCTTGCTCACTGTAGAAATGAAATCTTCCATGTTCTGTGTTTTTTTTTTTCTGAGACCTGGTTCGGATTGTGTTGTGATTTGAGCCGTTGTCTGTTTAACAATCTGGATTCTGGGTTCTGATTCCGTTCACTCTGAGTCCGCGAGTCGGAGTGTCTGAGTCAGAAGTTAAACAGCGTGTTTTGTCGTCTCTGTTCTGCGCGTCTCAATCAATCTGAATCGTACAGGTTCTTACAAGGATCTTATTGCGGGACTGAATGGCTTTAAACTCAGCTATGAACACACACACACACACACACACACACACACACACACACACACACACACACACATGCACACACACACCCATATCGTCTCAGAGCCGTAAATCAAAGTGACTCGACTTGTGCTCTAATCTTGTAGATGTTTCTCTGCCCATCTGAGGAGCTTTATCCGTTCTGAAGCGTCCTGTTGCTTTGATTTACTTCTCATAGACAACACGCAGCACTTTATCCAGAACCTCAGAACCGCTCCGTGCTCACGCTGAAAGCTTTTAAAGTAAAGGACAAGGCCTTTTGTTCCTGAAACATCGGCAGAAAGCCCGTCCTCATCAGCGCACAAACACACTGCGAAAGCCTGCATACGCTACCAAGATCTAACGCCAGGCTGTTTGGCTTGTGTGTGTGAATTCATTAGCATGTGTTAATTCCCTCCGGGCCTCGCATAAATCATTTGTTTCTGCGGGTTCTCAAGTTAAAGAAACACGAACATTAATCTGTGGCGTGATGCTGAAATAACTGAACTAAACTATGTGCTAGAAAGACTTAGCTGTATGCTTTTTTTAACTTTGGGTTTTTGAATCACAGTCATGTGATGCACGAAAGTTGACCTGAAATGTACCTTAAGGTTCTTGGGTTCTAACTATTCAATAAAACAGCTTATATCTGCACAGTAATGCTCTCCTTCTAACTACCTGGCATGTTAGTTCCACAGCTAGCAATTGATAGCCCCATGTTACTTCTAAGAGCTCTACTGTGTTCTATTGGATCTATGGTTTATTCCATCATCATGGTTCTATGTTTTCAGAGCCATCTGTTACCAATTCCCCACATCCCCCTACAGCTTTACCTTCTCATTGCCTAATTTTCTAAGAGTTCTCCTGTGTTTCTGTTTTCATCACACAATGTTCCTCAGAGCTGCTGAGTTTTAAGGAATTTTTGCAGTTCCCTTTCCGAAAGCTTTACTCGATGCTGCGCTGAAAGTGCTATGGGAAACTATTCTCGTGACTGGTTGTGAAGCACGTGTGTCAAACACGCCAAATATTTTTGGCATGTATAACCTCAGACAGGTGACGTCATACGGTGAGGTGCACCTGGAGGTTATAAATAGGCGTGAACCGG
>JAOTQY010000034.1:361373-375123 GCA_026413445.1 Dolichallabes microphthalmus
ACCTCGAATCAGGTGCGCTCCAATCACCTGACCGAGGTGCATTCTGGGAAACAGAGTTCTAAAACAAAGGAAAACAATAGGAAACACAAAATGGAGTCCGGGAGTCTGGCGCCCTCTGCTGGTCCACCGTGACACTACTACTTTACCTACTATATTAGCTACATTAACTAATATATTATCTAATTCATGGCACAGTCCAAAGACATGTAGGTTAGGTTAATTGACATGAATGAATGAATGAATGAATTTATTTTCTCTTGATTTCCATCTTACTCACCTTAGTACTATATGCAGAAACAGCTATGTGTGTGTGTATGTGTGTGTGTGTGTGTTATTCTTCAGTCTCCTTCCTGCTGTATAAAACTTCGAGCTGCTCTGCTGAAGCCTGAAGATCTGTGAGGTCGCCACCATCAGAGCGTCAGAGCTGAAACTTTGATTAGAGCGCCTCCGTCAGAGCCGTGAAGTGAAATTCGCAGGAAGGTTCCGGATGCTTCAGTGATCCGGGGCCGGTGAACCCGAGCGCTGGAAGAGAAAAGCGATGATCCACCTGGGTGTCGGTGGGAGACGTAGAGCCTCGGCGCTGCCTTTGTTTTACCGTTCATGCGGCGCTTTCCCCCGGCACTGACCTTCAACACTGACGAGACAAAGACCCTCTCAGTAGAACACAAGAACAATAGAAAGAACACGGACAGCTGGAGCTCACACGTCAGCAGAAACACCGCACAGGCAACAAAGAGACGCTCCAACACAAACCTTGTCTGATTTTTCAGAATTTTTATGAAAAACCCTTGACGCTCAGCGTCCTCGTCAACAGAAACACTGAGAAATCTTTCTGGAATTTACTTTTTACAATAAAATACTTTATTCAAAAAAGACAAACTCGTCTCCCAGTATGGTGGTGCGGGTTTAGTGCTGTCTCCTCACCTCCGGGGAGCAATTCAGTGTAGAACCGCCACTGTGGACCACATAAGAAAGTGATACGATAGCACTGTCGCCTCGCACCTCCAGGGTCCAGGTTTGTTTCCTGGCCAGGCTCGATTTCCGTCTCTGTGTGTATGGAGTTTGTATGTTCTCCCCGTGCTTGTTGGGTTTCCTCCGGGTACTCCGGTTTCCTCCCACAGTCCAAAAATATGCAGGTAAGGTTAATTGGCGTTCCCAAATCGCCTGTAGTGTGTGAAAGAGTGTGTGAATGAGTGTGTGTGCCCTGAGATGGATTGGCACCCTGTCCAGGGTGTACCCCGCCTCGTGCCCTAAGCCTCCTGGCATAGGATCCGCCCACGTGACCCTGAATACAGGATAAAGCGGTATAGAAGGTGAGTGAGTATTTTTATTTTTTCAGTGTGAAACTCCCTGTTTAGCTGTGTAAAGTTTTGTATTTTTATCTTGGTACAGAGATTTTATTTGTTGATGCATTGTGTGGTATTTAACTTTTTTTTTATGACAAATTTGGTATTTCTGATTAGTGAATACAGATTAATTAATTCGAACACCTGTCCTACTCCTTATTTACTTCTCAGTCTCGTCTCGCTCTTCACATGCAACACTTTGTCCCCACCTGTGTTTTTTTTACCCCAATTTGAATAAATGAATAAATAAACAAATAAAATATCCTCCCTAAGCTCACATGACACGCCGAATACTGATTATATTCCTCTAGTTCTCAGACTAACCCTCTTACAAACATCGAAATTATTTTTCAGATATTCTTATTAACTTCCTGACACTGTGTTTGTGATGGAAGTTTGGAACAGACTGAGTAATTTAGACTTTCTGTCTCTGTTAGTAATTAAAGTATAAGTACAAAGAGAGAGAGACGAAAGACACGTACGTCTCGCGAACAGAAGACAAAGACGGATTAGAAATAAAGAACTGATGAGGAAGAAGAAAGGAGGAGAGAAGAAAAAGAAGACAAGCGTTTGTTAGAGTGGTAATGAATGTTGAAGCTCTGATTAAACGTCGCGTCGAGGGAGAAAAGCGATTCATGAGCAGACGAGGACGAGTGACAGAGAGAAGTATAATCATGACCCGGTCCCTCGGAGGGGAGGACAGACACACAGGGGCGAGTGGGAGGAGGACGGGGACAGAAAGGGCTCCATGTTCTCACTGGGCGAGAGGAAACGTGATACACAGCAGGACATACAGTATTACTGAGGAAACAAACAGAAAAAGTCTGAAACTGGAGACTCCTTCTGCTGATTTTACATGAACACATTTCTCAGTGCAATAAAAACCTGTTGTTATAGAGGACATCACTTGTCCTTTCGAGACTAGCAATATCAACACAAATTTGAGTGTTAATATCTTAAACATTAGAGCTGTCGAATGGAAATCTGCCTTTGATTCACAGCTCTCGCTTCCTGTTTATCGATTCCAAATTCCAATTACCATTTTTGTTTATTAATTTGTTTAAATTCTGCTTATTAAATCCTCCATCTTCACGTACACCGTGCCATGATCTCGCGCCTCTAACAGCTAGATATCCGCACAGAATGATATCCGCACAGTCCGGCGCTCGGACTGGCGAGGCTGCCTTCCTCCCAATGCGATGTCTTTATCTCTGGAGTGTGAAGGTCTCAGGACCTGCATGTTAATTTGGGAGCTGGTCCGCGGCACATTGTTGTGCAAGGAGAGTTTTTGCGGTCTCGCGCTGCTGGATGTTGTTGTGAGTTTGAGAATAAAATGAAATGATCAGAGGTGAGTGAGTGAAACACACGGGGGCATTTCTGCATCTTGAACAGCTCTGTTATCCAAATGCTCCTCCTGGGGATTCGGTCCGGTTGTTTCATTTGAATGACACGTTTTCTTTTTTGTGTGTGTGAGTTGCCTATGTGTGTGTGAGATTGGTTTTGGAATTACAGTCTGGTTTTTTTTCCCCCGTCCCTCCCTGCCTGCAGCCGTCCTCAGTCTTCTCTTTGTGTGCATCAATAAACAATTCATATCTGGATGCTGGCGAGTAAAAACACGCATCGGTTTCGTGTTTATAAAGAAATCACACCTCAGCTGTAGACACACTTGCTTTCACTTTTGATTAATCAATTACAGACAGAGCGAGAGACACCAAAATATGTGTATATACATGCTTCCCCCCCCCCTCTCTGACGGCTATAAAACGGGGACAGCCATGCCTCTCATGCAGTAATCCATCTCACAAGGTGTATAACTCACTCTCGGGCTCCTTCACACTCTCGAAATTAATATCCGATTCACAGCCGGTGATTTACTCAGGCAGGGAATTAGAAATGTATTACGCCGACAATGAAGTCCTAAAGTCCCGGCCTTGACATAGATCACGTCTCTGTGAGCCCGGCTCCAAAAACAAAGCTGGAGGAGAAGCTCGACGTCTCACTTCTCGACCGCATTTCAAAAGCTGCACTAATGAGCTGGATGAAGGAGAACAGAATTGGGTCACCTGACCAAAGCGGCGGAGTAATGAGAAGGAGAGGAGCACATAATCCTAAAGAAAAACCCGCTGTGTCGCAGAAGGATCCGAATGCAGATCACGTCCCTTTAAAATCTCCCATGAGTTGCGCGTTACAGAAAGCTTAAAGTGTTCGTGAAATGTAACATCAGCGTCAGTGTTCATATGAGGAAAGTTTCTGGTGTTCAGTCTGGATTTGTGCTCCATGTTCAGATCACATCACATCTCCAAGGTGTCCAGATGTTCAGAGAACGTCAGACATCAGCACTAACGTCTACACTGCCACCTCTGTAGTTACACCAAACAGTCATTTGGGGGCGCTGGACTTAACCATGCTACTTCCTCATTTGGGACAAGATAAGGCATAAAACACGCACTCGAAGTCAGAATCTAGCATATCTGAGACACACCCCTGTTTTAGACAAGCTCCTCCTCCTTTGTGTGTAGCTACTGAATAGCGCTTAATACATCGAAAATTTATATTGCTACTGTTAATTAATATTTAATTCTAAAACAAATGTACTGTTTATTTGCACAGATGTTTAACCTGAGAAAGGTTTAGTGTGCTCTCATACACACACATACACACACATACATACACACACACACACACTTCAGTAAAGTTGGTGTTAAACCCCATTCGCTCTCCTGACAGAGCTGAGAGTAAAGCTGAATTTGATAGATTCTTCTCCGTAGAAAAGCGTTCCACCGTTCTGTCGATTTCATTAATCTGTTGTGAATTTCTGGCTGTTTGTCTTCCATCGCTCTCAGTGTCGGGAAAAACCCGCCTAGCCGAACCGTGGCCGGCTGAACCGTGGCTTTTCCCAGCACTGCCTTTCAGGTGACTCGAGACGCTCCACGTCTTACTTCGTCTTTGTTTTGTTGCTTGTCATAAAAAAAAATATCTAGACAGCATTCGGCCGTCTGACCCGCTTAAAACCTTCGCCGCCAATAAAAAGTCAGCAAAGCGCATTTCTTCATCTCCCTCGTTCTTTTCTTTTCCTCCTTTTCTTTGAGGAAAAGACAGCGCAGCAAGAAGAAGAAATGATGAGAAAAGCAGCGGGAGAGAAGAAAGTAGGCTAAGCTTTCTGTCAGAGCACAGCTGAGTGAAACACACTGTTCCTGTTAGAGCACAATCGCACACACGCACACGCACACACACACACACACACACACACATGTAGCCGATTAGCACCACAGCCATGACACTGATGTGGTGAATGTATCTACCTATCTATTTAACTCTTATATTTTCTTTGTTTCATCTTATTTATTTGTTTCTTTCTGTTTTCAGCTCTCTATTATTTCTATTTTCATTCATCCCTCCATTGTTAATTAATTTTTTTTGCCTTTCTTTCTTTTTTTTAACTTTTTCTTTCATTCATTCATTTTGTTTCTTTTCATCTATTTTTTTTGCCTCTTTTCCACCAGGACATTTATCCCAGGGCGTGTCCCAGGTGTTGTCCAGTGGTTAACGACACTAACTGTGTGTCTCAGTGTGGGTGAGAGTAGGTCTGTATGGGCCGCAGTACTGAGGAGAGAGCAGCTGCCTGACAAAACCCACATTCACAACCAGTCACAGAAGCACATTCAGTAAGAACACACATCTGATAACGTTATGTCGTCTTAAACAACACGCCATCTCTGCAGTAATCACTTCTAAGTCGTTCTGAATCGCCTCTGAACCGTTGGTGTTGTTCTGTTCACGGCTGATGCTTAGCTACAAAGCTAACTCGCTTCTAACACAAGGCTGAATCCCAAATCCTTCTCTAACCCCTGATCAAGGGCACTACTTGGTGTGGAACAAGGGACTGTACACCCTACATAGTGCACTAGTTTTGCATTTACCACTATTGGGATTTGACCCCAGAACCCTGAAGTTAACAGAGCTGATATTCTAAAGTGTAATATAAAGTACAAAATATAAAGTAAATCTGGTGAGTTTCTCAGGACAGTCCACCACCTCCATGGTTTATCCCCCTCACTTTCTGTCTACAGAGTACTGCTAAGAGTTTAACACGACTTTCACTTCCTGATAATTACACTTACTGACTGTACTTAGTACTGTGATGATATTCAGCACGGCTGAAAGTGTCATATTGTTTAAATATAATATTAATGGCTTGTTCGGTTATGTCATCATTTCTGTATCAACAGCTCATTCACAGGGATATTTTCGCCGCATGCAATGCATAAACACATGGTAAGGTGTAAGATGTTTGTGTGACATCAGTGGAAGGAGTCTCCAATGTAAGAGTCCGAGGAAAAACTTTCAGACATCAGGACAGAGGAGTTTGCGGTTTCTATGGTAACATGACATCAGTGAGAGAGAGTAGAGCGAGTGTTTATCGTTGCTGTAACGTAAGCGACAGCAGGAACTCGCTCACGGACAAGTGATTAGATTTAACTGTACTGTAACAGCGCCACACTGTGTTTATGACTCACACACACACACACACACACACACACACACCACTAAGGAAACTCTTCTCCCAGCACCATGTTGACTTTTTCACCCCGCTAACACACACGGCGCTATGCTAAACTGATCTCCGCACGGCTAGTAGTCGGCACTGAAGCCTGGTTGGTTGTCAAGACACGTTTTTTTTTCCCACATGAGAAATGTTTATAATATTCTATCCCGTCTCATTATCCTCTCTGTCTGCTGTTGCCATGTGAAACAGATTGAAGCGGGCCGTAATGGCGCCCTGGTGGACCATCCGAATCTCTCACACACACACACACACACACACACTGATAGGTGGTGTAGAAGATCTCCGATGGTGCATTAGCAGTGCCTCGATTGTCTTCTGTTCATTTTCACACATCATTTGCTCCAGTTCTTTGTTCAATATTGCATAAAGTTATAATTGCGAATCTTCCTGAAAGTCATGACGTAAATTTGCACTGACATGAAAACAAAAAATTTAAATAACACATAAACAAGAATGTAGAGCTTTCTAGAAATGTGCTGCTGTAGTTTCATTTTTTTGTGTTCTGTGCAACGCAAAGTTTTTATCTGTTTGTTTATTTATTCATTCATTTATTTATTTATTTATTTTCCCTGGGAATCCATGCAGCAGAGCTGGAGACGGGAGATAACTGGGCAGAATGTGAAGCCGTGTCCCAGCATGGCTGCCCACAGGGGCCCGAGCGCTAATCCCTCCCCCCTCTCGAGGGGATTAGCCAGCAGGAGCGCTATCTTCACCCCCTCCCGTGACGCCCGATCATCTGGAGAACCGCAGCCGAGCCAGACTCGGGTTCCACGTTTCCCCCATCCTTATCAGAACCAGCACGGCCGACGCCCAGCAGATGTTAGATGTTTGGTTAGACGCTGAGCTCGGTGATTAGACCGCAGGTTCTCCCCGGCTCTTGTGTCACTCATCTCCGATTCAGCGCCGTGCTGTTTGGAAAAGTCACACGCTGAAGTGCTTTAATTAGTTTGACACCGTGTGTTGTAAATTGAGGCCTCCAGGAGATCTAAATAGATTGTTCTAAATAAATCGCACATAGGGGAGAATGAGGGAAATTTTATATTATATATATATATATATACTGAATCCAATCAGTTGGCACGGAGCCGGAGGGCACGCGGAGAGTAAATTAATGCTCATTATTTAGGAAGACCCCGTTTAGATGCTTTGTCTTAAAAAAAAAACAATTTCAATCAGACCCCTGCCTGAGCCAAGCAACTCGGTCGGAAATTAAATCATTCCTTCAAATTCGACTCAAACCCACAGGAGAGGAACAGCAGTGCTAATCTCTCTGCTGGACAAATTTATTTATCAACTGAGATCACAGCAAAAAATATAAATAACCTCAATCACGTCTATTTCATACGGACATTACAGAGACATCAAGATAAATACAAATTTATCTTATCCTGACAAGAAAGGGAAAAAAATACTCTTAATATAACATGCCATTATTATTATTCATTTTCATCATTAAACACTCTGAAAATGCCTAGTAATCGAGTCAATACTGAGATTAAAACCTAATAATCAGTTAATATTAATTCTCTGCAGGAATGATTGTGTACAGTACTGTGCAAAAGTCTTGACTCCCCCTTAATTTTTTTAAACGTTTTTTTGTCTCTCATTATTTTTACTCCAGTCTCTGTACCTGAGCAGTTACATATGAATGTGTTTGTTTGTTAAGACACACAGTGACATATGAATCATTCAAGCATAAAAAAACATGTAATTTAAGTCCTGACCCAGTGAGAAACAGGTGCACATGATGATGGATGATCAGGCGGTGATTAGTAACTGCTGATGGTGAATGCTGAGGGGTTGGAACAGACGAGAGCGGAAATGAGGTCGCTGCTGAGGTTGGTACATAAATGACTTGGTGCAGCTTTTAAATTGTATCTTTAGTCACTTTGCAGCCTGTCGTATTAAAACAATTGTTCCGGTCTCTTTAGTTGAATCAAAACTTTTGCACAGTACTGTATGTGTACTAATTCTTTGTCGAGTGTGTGATGGAAATTAGGAGGTCCAGATCTCTTAGTTCTTCAGGATGCTGTTCGGACTGTAAAGTGTGTCAGCGCTGCAGTTGGTCGGGTCGGGGCACAGTGGGACGGATTTCTTTAAAATGACTCTCAGAGCCCTGAATATTTATTAGATCAGATTCTCCGTGTTAGAGACAGACAGGAGTGAGCTGTGTGAGTGATGGCTGTACCTGTCGTGAAATGGGTGACTGGGTGCAGCGGTGACGGTGGTTGTGCTAACGCTCTCCAACTTTCCTTTATTCCAAAATATCTAATAAAAAAACACAGGTGCTAAAGGCTCCAAAAGTCCTGCTGGAGTGACAGGTAAAGATTCCACTTCCTCACAAAACCCAGGTCTCCGTCTCAGCGCTGCTGTCACAACCTGTGAAGGTTTAATCCTGACTTGCCTTCTGTCCGGAGTGAACAAGAGACAATGAAAGAGAGAAATAGACTGAGAGATAGACAGATCAAGTGGGAATCATGTGACTTCTTGACATTGTATCGCTCCAGAAGAACATTATCACAGTTCACTGCTAAGCCAGCTATATAAATACTTCTCTAAGATAGTGAATATTTCCTCACTAGCAAACTCAGATAGTAAGGATTAAATTAAAATACAGCAGCATAGTGGCAGTTTGTGTAGCTATTTCATTAGTAATGAAATACAGGTAGTCCCCTACTTACAGACATGTTCTATCCTGGGGCACGTTCATAAGTTGGATTTGTTTTTAAGTCAGACAAAGTGAGTCTTATATGCCTTTTGACACCAATATACGATGTAAAGCATTCCAACCCACTAGACTAAATCTGTCCCCTTTACGTACACTGCCATCCTGTGACCAGAAAGTGTAACAGCACCTAAGGAAATCTTACAGTGAAATGTAACGGTGTTGTCTCTGTTGTCTTTTAAATCGCGAGGGGAATCCCGGACGCTACATTTTATACATTCACTTACACACTGAAAATATTGTGTATAATTGTAAATATTGATATCTGGTGCACTGCAATGTCTATTTTTTGACACATGAGCTACTTCCGTGATCTATCCTCACCTATGAATGTTTGTAGAACTGCAGTCCATTGGCATCTGTGGAAATTCTTAACTTGTTCATAAGTCGGGGACGAATAATACTGTGAAAAACTTTTTTGGTTAAATAAAAGCCGAAACTGAGTGAGGGGGAGTAGAATAAAAGGCAGAAGGCAGCTCCATGACTAACAAAATGCTATTGTTTTATGCTAAGATGTGACGTCACATGATGAAGAGCTCTTCACAAGAGTCTCTGTTTTATTCATTTTTAGCCACCAAGTGTTTATCTGTTTATCCTGGAGCTGATTGTTTTAGTTTTGCATGTGAATGTGTTTCTATGATGTTTAACAAACTGCTCTCCGCCATTACCACTGTGTGTGTGTGTGTGTGTGTGTGTGTGTGTGTGTGTGTGTACTGCAGGATACACCAACATCTGGAACTGATTCCTGTGCACTGACATTAACAATCACACGCAAACACAGTAGGGACCTCCCAGTTTCTATTTGTGTCAATGCTTTAAAAACTTCTTGTTGTTTTTCATTCCTCTCTCTCTCTCTCTCATGGGTGATTTACTGATGAATGTTTTTAAGTCTCACTCTCTTACTCACACACACATATGGCTGTCTAGACAGGAAATATTTAATGCAAACACACAAAGAATGTGAAAAATTTGGTTCGAAACTAAATTCTCATAGATGTAAGACATAAGTGCAATCGCTGAAAATCGAGAGGAAGAAGCACCTGCAGGTTTAATCAGTGATAGGAGAATAAAGTGTTTACTCTCCTACCAATGATTAAATGTGTGATGCTCTCAAGATGTTATTTCTGCTTCTCTTTATTTCCCCTGCTTCAGCAAGAACCCGGTTCAGATGAGTTCCACCTGAAGAGCAGCTCTTCTAACCCCTTTCCACCAAAGAGAACGAGGTTCCTATCTCATGTCTGGAGCGAGCGCTGGTTCAGAGCGGGTTCAATAGTGAATCTCTTAAGAATTGGCTTTATTTTTCCATGGGTTAGAGCGTCACGTTATTAGGTCAGGGTATACACACATGTACTTCTCCACTTTCCCAGCAATGCTAGTGAAAAGACATGCTAGCAACAAGGTAGCATGCCAACAACAAAAACAGCAAACAGCATCATGGCTTTGCCTCCGTCATGGTCAGGTCTCCTGGCTTTATCATTACTAGGAAGCATTGAGCTGCTCACTGCATATTGACTCCACTTAGTCATTCGTGATAATCCAAATAGAGGTCCTGATTCCTGGAGAGGTCACAATTCTACTGAACATGCATTCTCTCATTTCTGGCACCAGTGTTCTGGGTAATTAGCATCTAAGTGGAACCAGGTTTGTTAAATGAAGTAGATGCTAAAGTTTAGCGCTGTGGTTCTCAGGATGGAACGTGACACCATTGTCTTCACATCATGACCTCAAGAACACAGGGTAAGTGTAGTCAGGTGTACAGGTCTGCCCAAGTGTGGGTTTGGCCAATCTCAAACCTGGCTCATATTTATTATGACCTGAGAACCTTTCTGAGCAAGTGTGGAAGCGTGGAAACTGTCGCTCTCTGGGTACATCGGCAGTTCAGATTAAATTTACCCCTGGAGGAAAGTTCAGCTCTGATGAGTGAGATTGGATTCTTTGGAGATCAGCATGACAACATGGTATACGATCTTCACATGAGTCTCAGAGAACCCAAAGGTGCTGCTGAGGAACTGCAGAAATATATTATACTTTATTAAGCCTACATAGTGTTCACCAGCCTGCTAATAGAACATTGAGAACTCATGAAGATAAAAAAAAGTAAAACAGCAAGAATAGTCTGCTGTCTCTCCATGGTGGACTGGAGATCGCAGAAAGCTTGAGAGATGTGCTCATTCATTTGGTTGTGCATCTAAGTGAACATGTAAAGGTTCTATGTAGAACAGAAGAGCACAGAGTTCCCCCTTCATTAATGAACTATTTCAAACATGTTTCATGTTTCCCTCAGAGGAAAAACCAAAGAATATTTCAGAAGTTCGAAAAGCTACTTCAAGAACTGTAATAATCTTTCTACTTGGAACAGTTATTCATTTAAAGAGCTCCTGAAGAATCTTTTTCCTTTTAATATCTAAATAACGATAAAACTGAAAATTCTCAAAGTATCTTTAGTTGCCCCATTGGAGGATCTTCTAAATATTCTCCTTAGAACAATGTAACAGGAAGCTTATCTCCCTTACTCAATCCAATCACCCCTCTAAGGAACCCCCAAAGAACCTTTTTTTCTATTAACCTTCCAAAGTACCAAGAGAAGCAGGCCCCGTGGAACATGTTTAAATTTAAAGACCTAACCATGTCTCCAGCTACATGCACAGAACCATTAGAAAGTGTTCTTCGTAATGAAGAGGTATTCATTAGAACCCTTTGTTCTTTGCAGAACCTACACTTCTTAAAAAGCAAGTACATTTAAGAACCCACAAGGAACTCATTTTAACTCCAGTGTGTATTGAATGCAGTCAGTTCAATTTCCACAGCCGTGAGAACTGACTGATTAAAGAACAAACGTAAAGCACTGTTATCTTCTAGAACGGACTGTTGTAGAGAAACACACTATTGTAGATTTCCCTTTCAAAAGCTATACTTGATGCTGCGTGAAAACGCTATGGGAACACTCTCTGCGTGACCAGTTGTTGAAGCATGTGTGTCAAACACGCCAAAGATTTTGGCATATATAACCTCGGTCAGGTGACGTCATTTGATTAGGTGCACCTGGAGGTTATATATAGGCATGAACCGGAAACATCCTCAGCTCTTTTTATCTTTAAGGACTGCATTGTTGTGTGCATGTGTGCAAGCACTTTTTCAAAATAAAGGGAAAATAGAAAGTGTCTTATTACTCACCAGAAAGATAGCAGAGTTAGACACGAGTCCATCCCTCCGTGTAAAGGAATATCTCGCTGAGGGCGATCTCCACGCTTTCCGATTTCAGTGTTTCGGGCTTGAGGGAGCATGTGAGTATCGCAAATTTCTCCCTATTAAAGTCCCTTGTGCTCGACTCGCCGTCTTTAAAACGAAACCGCGAGCCGCGGCGCATTTCTCACATGCATATCTGCCAGAAGCGCACAAGCTCGCCAGATCATGAGCCTTTTACCATCCACTTCTCAAGCGCACTTCGGTGCTTCTTGAGAAGGGGGGAAGAACTTTCTCTCTTGCTTCCGCTGAGATGGAAACTATCACTTCAGAGCGCTCCTCTAGTGATGAGCAAGCGTATTAGTTGTTGTTAGAGGTGGTAACACGCGCGGTCTAACATGTACACCTCGATTCACAGTAGAAATCAATTAATAATAATAATAAGATCCCCCAAACGCTCAAAGTTAGATGACAGGTTTCTGTCGGGCGGCTGGAGGAGGGGCCTCAACGATGGCCCCATCCCTTCTTGGCAACTTCCATGATGAGTTAACTCTCCAGTGAAATGTTAGATGTTCGTCATCCTGAAACATGGCAGGAAGGAACCGAACACCTAACACCCCCCCTCCCCCCCAATCTAGCCGAAGTGCCAAAACTTGTCCCCTTTTTGAAAAAATGGCAGCAGGGATGTCTCTCTAGGTACAAAGCAATGTAGATTCTGACTTTGCTGGAAAAGGGGCCATAGAACATGCTCCCCTGCCAGACAGAGAATCAGGCTATTACAGCCAAAATGATTGTTTCTCAAATCCAACCAGCGGATTGGTTTGTGACAATCGATCTGAAGGACGCATATTTTCACATATAAAATGTACGGATGCAACCCTGGCTCTATGATTCCAGGGCATCCGGATCGAGATGTCATCCTAGTTCACTTCAATTCTTAGGACTGAGATTCAACGCCACGTAAAGCGTTCTCTTTCCTGCTCAAGTACGACATATTAGAGGGATTCGGCCGCAATGCGGACACAGCTGTCTCCTGCGCGTGTCGAATCCATTCTTAATACCCTAAAGGAGATCAAGCCAGGGGATTTCATCCAAGGGCCAATCACCAGAGGCAATAAGGGTTACGCGCCGAGGGCTTCGAACCCTTTCCAAGTGATTCAGACCCCGGTTTGACTCTGGGTCCCACTTTAGGTCCATGTTGTCGTCACAAACTGCTAACAACAGATGCTTCCCTCACGGGCTGGGGTCTGGTCTTAAATGGCCATCCAGCCCAAGGGATTTGGAGAGGTCATCTTCTCGCGTGTCAATCAATTGCCTCGAAAAGATGACTCTATTTCTGGCCCTGAAATACTCCCTCCAGCAGCTGAGAGGCTACCGGGTCCTAGTGCGGGTGGACAATACTCGGTAGTCTCGTGAATAATCGCCTGGGCAGACTGTGCTTGCGTCGCTGGGAAAAGCTAGCGCACCAGATTCTGCTTTGGGACATAGGACAAGTTCCTGTCCCTCAGGATGATTTACATTCCAGGGCATATGAATTTGGGAGCAGACTTGCTGTTCAGGCAAGCTGTGGAAATCCCACCCCGAAGTAGTCAGGTGTAGCTCCCTCCACTAGGAGAACTTATGCCCTCAAATATCGGAGACCTTCTTGGCTATTGTGCGCACACCACACAACCTTGGGGGTCCATACACTTGCAGTGCAGCGGAGTTGGTATTCTCGTTCCCATAGCATTTTCACACAGCATCGAGTGTAGCTTTTGAAAGGGAACGTCTCGGTTTACTTTGCTGTAACCCTGTTCGCTGAAAAAGCAGAACGAGATGCTGCGCTCCAATGCTGCACTGCAGGTGTGACTGCATGTCCTTTCAGACAAAATTGACCTGAGGATGTTTCTGGTTCATGCCTATTTATAACCTCCAGGTGCACCTAATCAA
>JAOTQY010000034.1:444965-458577 GCA_026413445.1 Dolichallabes microphthalmus
AAAAATGGTTAATACAGAAAATGTGTTGCAGGGGGAAAAAATGTATAAACAATGTACAAAATTGTAGCATATATATATATTTTTTTTCAAAATATAAAGGTGAAATTTTTTGTCAACACGGTAACTTAGGAAAGGTGTAGCTGAAAACAAAAATTACATCTGCCAGATACGCTGTTCAGAAAGGACGTGGGGAACGGTATATTATTAGACTGCACGCTCCCGTCCAAATTATACCAGTTTCCGACCGCTACTGCGTTTTCTTTGTAAGTTTATTCCCGCGCCGCAAAAAATCTTGTCTGATCCCGCGGGAGAGCCGCGGGAATGCAGACCTCTAATGTGAACTTCTTCGCTAGTCAGTAGAGGTGGTACAGGTGTGTTATGCTAGGTTGTTGCTAATCATCTGCAGAAAGCGCTAGAGAAGAAGTAGAGTAGAAGCTAGAGTAGAAAAAGAAATAGCAACGGTTAGCTGTAGTTATATTAGAGAAACATACAGTATAGCATTATATAGCATTTAGACATGTAGCATACAGAGACCCGAAGCATTAACATATGAGCTGTGATGATACGGTGTAGGAAACGCTACCTTTATAGCTAGCAAGTGTTCTGTGAAAAGCGTAAGTTAGCATTTCATTGACGAAAATACATTCCAGAATTGCTAATAAAGCAGTTTCCCATGTCTTAGACAGAACGCATCGCGGCGTCAGATGGTTTATGAAAGTTTTAGCATGTACATCTGTGTTCTGTGCACTCTACTGACACAGTAACATACACTCCGGCGGCTGCATCTGTTCTTTAATACCTCGTCCTTTAGCTAAATCCTGTCTTGCGCGCATTCGAGCACCTGGCTTATTTCAGGAGCTTGATGATTTTTTTTTCCAGCTTCCCATATGAAGTTATTAAAATACCATCACACATTGCCGCTAATAATCTCTAACACAGAGCGCTGGAGAGACTCAGGCCTCGCGAGTGACCTTTAGAGAGGAACGCGGAGGCTGACGGGGAACCAGGGAACCGGAACAGGGACGTGGAACCGGAGAACATGCACCGCATGCGAATACTTTAACTGAGACGAGATGTTTCACATCACAGCATGCTAGAGAGGTGTGTGTGTGTGTGTGTGGCAGCTCATGTGTGCTTGTTGTGACAGGACAAACGTTTTTCATTATCTGCTGTACAGTATGTGCATACTTATACATACTGATGGTGTGTGTGTGTGTGTTGGTGTTGTGTTGTTGTGCGTGTTGTGTGTTGTGTGTCTGAAGCTCTGCTTGGGCTAATGTGGCAATAAATGCCTTTATTTGATATTGATATTTAAAGCCCAAGAGTAATATGGAAAAGCTACAGTGGCACAAAAAAAGATTAATAACCCACTTTTGGTAACTGATGTGTATTAGAGGAAAGTTGGCAAATGATTAGATAAAGATAATAAAAAAAAGAAATAATTGACTTATGTAACTGGTATTAGCGAAAATAAATGAAATCTGGATAAGATCTATTTTATTAATGATGTACTGTACACTGGAGTTAATAGCTGCGCCCCTCTTTCTGGATCCTTGGGTGAGACCCTTAACCCTACACCCCATACATCCCTTCCACTGCATGCAGTGCCGGTAGCAAATCATGTGGATCAAATGATCTGATGTGATGCCCCCTGGGATAAAAGGGGCAAAACCCAAAGGGAAAAAAGTGATAGTGATAGAAGGTAATATGGATAAAATTAGCAAAGAAAAATAAATGAATGAGCTAGTTTTTATTGGGGCACTTTAGATGGATATGAGCATAATTACATGCAATAATAATAATTAAAATAAATGAATAAATATCTTAACAAATTTACCAAAATTTGGAATAAAACCCCATCCATTAGTGAAGAATGCTACATTGTAATTTAGCATTAAATCACATAATTAACAGCATCATTTATTATTTAAAATGATCCTTTTTTGACAAATTAACATTTCCACATTAAATTTATGTAAAAAAATAATTTTCACCACATTTGAGCTGTTTTTGTTTGGTATTACAATAAATAAATAAATCTCCTATCTGCCCAGAGTCACACTTGTAAATAATTAATGAATTAATTAATAATTTTTTTAATTTGTGGACATGACATGATGACCTGTAAATGTCTGACAGTATTTGTGTCTCTCAGATAAACTCCAGAGTTCGGAAGGTGATAAAAGCTCTGATGATGCTGTGATTTTGGACACATTTAGCATGAGGTTAGCGTAGCATGCATCGTTCTCCAGCAAAGTGACCTCAGTCAAGGCCAAAATAATGAAAGAAAGCCCAGACCGTAAACGTACGGGCTGTCGGTACCCCTGCTTCGCCATACATTTCCACCTGCTGCTCTGTGGTATTAAATTGTATTAGTATTTAAATAACAGAACAGACATTTTTCCTCACAGACGTGAATAATTGCATCATTTGTCCCTTTGGCTTTCGTCCACCGAGGCTGCTACTTCTCTCTCTCTCTCTCTCTCTCTCTCTCTCTCTCTCTCTCTCTCTCTCGCGTGCTCCTGCTCGCTTTAATGATGTGCTATAAGAGGCTGGATGAATGCAGGCCACGGTATCAGACCATGAGATCACCATGGTTTCCATTTCCTGAGAAAATACCAGCGGTAAGACTACAGCGTGTGTACGGTCGAGTCCAGCGTCGAGCTCTGAGACGGTTCGGATTATTATGATTGTTGGACGATTCCAGAGTTATGGATGCGACATGTGAACTCATATTGACCTGTAAACTGCTTCACGCACTCGTTTATCTGATCATTTATGTATTGTATCACACACACACACACATACGCACACACACGCACACAGCTGTTAGTGTTTTGGATATCACATACTATATGAAGTCATGCACACAAAGTGATTGTTTAAAATGTGTTCACGTTAACGTGACGATTGTTCGTTTCCGACAAACATGTGCAACACGTGAGCCACGAATTTAAGCGACAGAGTAAAGGTTTTCTCTACTTTATGCAACTTCAGTATTAAATAATTTACATTAAGCAAACAATCCAAATGATTCGCTCGCAATGACACGATTTGAACTGTCCTCTTCTATCAGATCTAAAAACAAGTCAGGGTTAATGTCTCCATGGTAACCAGTTAGACACAAATAAATAATGTTAATATTTAATATTTAGAAATAAATTGTGTCACGATGACGTGTCATCAGTAAACACATGAGTATAATCAGGAATTACAGGAATTTCAATGGAAAAAATAAAAATAAGGATTAAATCTGTCCTCGTATCAGGAATTAAAGGTGTGTATACGACTTATCAAATGTTTTTCAACTTCTGCATTTTGCCTGGTTACATAAAATAAGACAGGTTAAATGCTTTATGCGGCTATAAAAGTAAACATTATACAATACAGACGTATAAAAGTGACATTTTGGTTTAGAATAGTGCATTAGAATTACAGCTGAAGTGTGAATCACATGATCCTCTGTCCGGTGTGAACTTTTGATTAAAACATGTTCGCTGCCACTTTATATCTCTTCTTTGCTGAATCTGTTAGTTTGTTTTTTTGTTTTTTGTTTTTGTGTCATGTGACCAAGTACACGTTTTGGTAAAGTTGTGGATTTTGGATATTTTGTAAAGCGTAAAGTCTTTAACTGTCCGATTAGTGTCTGTGTAATTACTGCGTAGTTAAACTGCACTTTTCTCCTGAGCAGCATTTGGATTTGACTGCAGCTCTTGTGTTCTTTCTCCTTGAGTGGATGAAGAGGAGGAGGAGGAGGAGGAGGACACGTTGATCCCAAATGACATGCTCCATTACTCCCTCTGTTAATCTGCAATAAAGCTAATTGCCGCCTTCTCCTGACTCCGACCTCCTGAACAACACGCTGCAAACCGCATCGTATGAAAGCCAGGCACATAAACCTCTGATGTCAGGGACTAATGAAACAAATAGGAGAGCTTTGTGTAGTGCTGTAATCACCTGCAGGAGCGTGCTTTTTTTTTCTTTTTTTTGCCAAAAAGTCTGCTTAATTATTTGGCAAAACCTCTATATTTGGCTCGTATGAAGTAAACCCAGATTCAGGGGTCAGTTTCTCCAGACTGGAAATGGACTATTTTAAGGATTTTTTTTCTTCCTTTAATTTTAGACTCATGCTCCCCCCCAGTACATATGTTTTGTAAATCTGTAGAATGATCCAGAAAAGCTTTTGTTATGGGTCTAATAAAACGCCACGAGACACTCGAGCTCAGCGTCCACCTGGTGCGAATTTAAAGATGCGAACAAACCCTATCAAGGGCCCTTTGATCTCAACAGGAACTGCACTGCTTTTATTTTCTTCTTGAATTTCCAAAATCGCCTGCAGCATCGTCCGGATAATCAAATCACCTGCGCTAATGAACAACACGAGATCATCTTCACCAGATCCAAAAACTACCCTAACAAGAGCTCTTTTATCCATTTTAATCTCGAAAGAAATCACCCGCAGCCTCATCTGTTCATCACATTCACTTAATTATCTGAGCCAGTGCCGCCTCTGATTGTCGTCTCGAGCTGCCTCATGCATTAAAGCTCGGATGTTTGAGACTGATGGAGCGATGTGAAGCCTGCCGGAGCTCATGACTCACCTGGTGAGAGCAGAAAGAGTCGAACGCACCCTAACTAGTCCTCTTTTTATCCTTTTCCTCTGGTCTGTTTGTCACATTTGCTTTCAGTGACGCCTTTTCAGCTTTCTGGTGGTTAAAACCCTCTCACGCTGGGATTAATAAAGCAATAAGGAACAATAAGGAGCTTCTTCATCACAGCATCCACCTGAATATACCCAGACGCAGCCTCCACGTATCTGCTCATGGAGAGTCGAGTTCCTTAATGACAATAACACTCATGTCGAGGTTAAAAGAACAAAAAGAAGAATTCTTTAACAAAGGGTCCACCTGCCGAAGATGCACACGAACCCTAACTAACTCTCTTGTTATCCTTTTAATCTTGTCTGTTTGTTATATTTACTTCCATGATGGCTTCGAGGCTTTTCAGCGTCCTGCTGCCAAGAAATCCGTCTCGCTTTTGGATTAATAAAGTGATAATTATTTTTAAAAACCTTCTTCTTCACACCATCCACCTGGCAGGAGCCTGATGATGCAAACAAACCCTATAGGGCTCTTTATTCCTTTTGGAAAAACGGTGCTTTATTTTTAATTCCGCAAATCACACACAGCCTCGTCTGTTTCTCACAGGTCTTTTATGGTTTGGCAGAACTCCTGTCTAGGATTCGTGATGAGATACGAGAAGTTCTGCATCACTTTAATGGAAGGCTGAAGATGCGATCCACCAGAGCTATCCACCATCACGTTTACTTTTAATGTCTGGAATCAGACGCGACCCTGTATTTTGTAATATTTGCTCACTGAGACGCCAATAAAGCCAAAAACCTGCACATTTGGATTGTTAATGAAACCTAAAGAAGAAACCATCATGTGACAGAGTCCACCTGGTTCAAGCACAATGATGCAGACGACCCCTACAGTACCTAGGGCTTTTTTATATATATACACAATATCCTTATTTACTGTTCTCAGCAGCAGCACAGAGATTTGTTTTATTCTTACGAGCCGCATGAAATCTCTAATGTTTGAGGCTAATAAAGTTCTCCAAAAGCTCAGGATCCACCTGACAGGATACAGACCAGGGCTCAGGATCCGCCGCTGGATGTGAAACCGTCGCTTCAGATATGGACAACCCATGTCCTTTCTGTGTGTTACATTCTGGATTCTGATTGGTCAGATGGTGTTGATTAATTATTTAAAACAAACACAGATAATCGTTGATGTCTCCACCTCCAGCTGTGAGTGATGGCGCGTTGAGGCGGAATTTAAGGCTTCTCTGTGGCGTCTTTGTAACAAACTAATAACAAATTATGCAGAATTCCGAGGCTGGTGTTTACAGCTGCTATAGTGTAAGGAACTAAACATGATGATTATTGTTTTGTTCTCTGACCCTTCAGTGAAGTTTCTGATTTTATTAAAATTGTCTAATGGTGAAATTTTGACACACAGACAGATTTAGATTTAGACAAACACTTTATTTCGTCTCAACCAGACTTGCTTGTTTTTATTTCACCAAACACATGCATTGCCTTTACAAATTATTATAATCGATTTGAAATTGGGTGAAGATGTATTTTTTGGGTTGAATAGAGACATATGAGACCTTCAGAAACAGAAAAATCCAACTGATGGAAGATTTCTTTCTTTTACCTCACACAGCCCTAACAATCGTTCCGTTCTCTCTCTTTGTGAAAGAAAGCTCACTTGCTTTTAATCACGTTGGCAAAGTTTCATGCGGTGATTCGTCTTCGCCTCGCGTGTAAAACTGATGTTTTGGGGCTTATAAAGTGACGAGAATCCTTCTGCACCTCGGGATCCACCTGCTGCGAGACGGATGATGGAAACAGCCCTAACTAACCAGGGCTCTTGTGTTTCTTTCTTAAAGTGAACAATGCATCCCGGAGCAGGAGCGTTAAGTACACAAGGTTTTGCCAATTATCAGCTGGTGTTCGGTAACAAACACGGAGCGCGTGAAAAAGCTTTGGCTTCAGATGAATTGCTTTTTTATTCTTCTCTCACCTGCACGTTTTCTATCCTACAGTAAGTGCGACTCGGAGGCTGAAAAAGTGAAGGAGGTAAAAAAAAAAAAGAAGAAGAAGAAGCCCTATGAATCAAAACCCGGCTTGTTTTAATCTCCAGCGACATGTGTTCCCGTGTTATTACGGAACGTTCTGAGAGATGATGTTAATCACGATATTTTACTCCTCAAATATTTGCATGTTGCTTCAGCAACCTGTGAAATTACACAGATGAGAAGAAAAAAAAAAAAGAGGAAGATGAAGAAGGATGATCGCACTGCCAGATGCTCGCTATTTATCTGCTCGGTGACGTTCAGTGATTGCCTGGACTCTCACTGTAATCAGGCGACTGCATGCTGTAGTGCACCGCTAATGAGAATTAAACACAACAGGGAAAATAATCATGAAGCGGAGTCACAGTCACCACTGGGAAGCTGATTATTTTCCTATAACTGCATGTCCCGGAGCGTTTTATTCCTCTGACGCCACAGCAATTTTCCCAATGTTATAATTTTTAAAAACATATTCAAGAACGAGACTTTGTACTATTTGTCCATTTATAGTTACATAGTTTAAAGGTCCCGTGTGCTTCTACTGATTTAAGAAGTTAACACTGGTCTCAGCTAAAACACCCCTCAGATGATGCCTTTTAACCCCTCAATACGCTTCGGTTTCGCTCCTCTTCAGAATGCATTGTGTCAGTGTTCATGTAAATGAGGTGCTGCTGAGCCATCAGAGCCCCCAGAGAACAGCATGTGAGGTCACATTAGGGGGAAACTATTTAATTGGCTTGTTTAAGTCCCGGCCAATAGACATACTGTATATTAAAATGACAAAAAGCAGAGAATTGGGTTTTGTGTTTGTACACAAACACACACACACACAGGAGAATTTTGTATACTACATGCTGTTTAATGTTCACAAAACAGACTAGCTGAAGAAGATCAACAGTCCTTCCCTCACCAGCCTGTCCACGTCCCTGTGAATGAGCTGTTGCTATAGAAACGGGATGATTTGATGTGAACCTGTGATTTGCAGCTGCACTACATTACAGTGAATCAGTTTCTAACCAATCAGAATCCCGAACTAAACGTGGCTGTGTTGTAATCCAGATCATCTTTATAGTCTGGCAGTCGCGGCTCCGAGGTGAAACTCGGCATGCTAACTCCGACACCGCCACTTGCGCGAGTCAGTATCTCTCCGTCACTCGCTCTTGGTTGTGTTTTCGGGCTCACGCGTCTTCAATATTTCATGCCGCAGAGCGTCGGCTGGATGTGTAATGAAGGGTAGGTCAAGAGCTTCATCCAGCTTCTCTCCTACAAACAGACGCCGTAAATGTCACCCGGGCCGCGAGGAGAGCAGGCTGAACTTTTCTCCTCACAGCACACGTACGATCTTCATATTCCTCTTCATCTCTCAGCTAAAAGAGTTCATATTCACCTCTTCCCTCTGTGTCACAGCCGTCTACAGTATTAACAGGGTTCCTGATGTTCCAGATGTTCCATTCAGAAACTGTGGATTAGACGAGCTGAATGGATACGTCTAAAAGAAGGATCTAAAGGGAGCTGATGAAATCAAATGAAAATGTAGAAAACCTGATTTATGTGTATGAAAGCACTATTTTTATTAAAGACAGTGCAGCTAATGGAAATGTTCACTAAAATGTTCAGTACTGCCATTTACTGCGCTCTTAACTAATACTTCAATAAATTTATGAGTGTCTTCTGGAATATCGCCTCACTTTCAAACATCTGTACATGATATCCTCCAGATGTTTTAACTCCATGATGATTATCAAAATAATACAAAGTTACTGTTTCAGAGGGCCTGCATCAAGCAAAGATAACAACTAAGGAATGACTGAAATGACCAGAACTGGGTTAAGATCTGTCCGAGACATTACATTATTAAGCCCTGAAAGTAAGAGCATTTTCATACACACACACACACACACACACACACACACCAACACACAATGTGATGAGAACTCACAGGAGAAAAAGAAAAACCTCTTGTTAGTGAGACGCATCAGAAAAAAGGCTTCAGTTTGCTAGGGAGCATAAAGACTAGAGCGATGGAAAAAGGTCATGATGAGTCCTGACTGACCCTTTTGTCCGCATGGTGTTTAATCTGTAATATAATCAGGCTGAACGACTCAGCAATGGGAAACATGACTAAAATGCAGCATCATGATGTTTTAAGACATTTCCATTATACACTATAACGGTGATGGAAGGAGTCTCCAAAGGTAAAGCTGTAACTTTAATGTTTTGACTGACAAGCTGTGCATTTTTTTGTCTTTTTAAATGAGAGAGACTGAAGAGAAGCTGGAGAGAGAGGGTGTGTTTATAGCTGCTACAGTATAACATAAGCGAGAACAGGAACTCACTTCTTTTACAAACGGTAAATGGATAAAAAAGTACAACACACTGTTCTTTAACAAAAAAAAAATTGTAATTGGTGATTGGAGTGAACTAAAGAGTGTGTATTCTTTACTCCTTAATCCAGAGTGTGTAAGTAAGAGGTGGTGCTGGGTATGTGTGGAGGTGTAGTGCAGTGCTGTTGGTTGTGTGAGATATTGAGGTATTCATGGCTCTAATGCCTGAGCCGATACAAAGGCTTGTGAGAAACAGGGCCAGGTTTCATTCTGCTGACCATCTGATGGGCTTGGGTTTCTAAAAAGACGAGGCACAATGGTGGCCTTTTGGCTTCAAGATAATGAAAGGTTTAAATCGAACACCGGCGCTGCTTTGTCAACACTGAATACCGAGCAGGGCTAATTACAACTCAGGGCGGAAAAAAAAACGGCTTGACCTCTGTCTCCTAGAGGAAAAAAGAGCGGGGGCGAAGAAAGAAGTAGAGATGTGGAAGAGATGAGTGGAGAGAGAGAGAGAGAGAGAGAGAGAGAGAGAACCGGTCCAACTTCCTGCTGGATCTTTCACGTATTGAAAGGTTTACAACAAATACACTCCCGGTCTGATATGAATGATTTATAAAGAGCGAAGTGAACCAATCAGGAGTGTGTTTACTCCAGGAAAACGCAGACGTGTGTGATGAGTTCGCTTTTTCTTTCTCCTCAGGGTCCATTAAACTTGAATAGTTATGCAAATGAGACTCTTTTCCTTCTTCCTTCTTCATTTGTATTATTATATCTTATTATCTATTATCATATGATTAGAACTCACTGATTCTGGAGATTCATTTTATATATTTAAAGGGGAAAAACTTTTCTTTTTTTTTTTTTGCTATGGAGGAATTTTCCTGTTAAATCAATGAATGATGAAAACGAGAGATAAAAACCACGAACATCTGTTGTTTTATTGAATCTTTTTGTGTGCAGAGGAAAATAAAAAGCGCCCGCACATGTTTTCACAGTCTAATTTCAGTGAGAGGGGAAAAAAGATTTGATCTTGAAGGTTTTTTGTGTGTGTCATTTTCTCTTTGGATTAGAAACAGTGGAAAAAAAGGAGGAAAAAAAGGGTGAATAATTTATTTAGTTCAACTCCTCGTAGTCACTAATGGGAAGCGTTTTGGGTCACAAAGGCAAGCGTTTTGTAAATGAGGCCGATAAACCTTTGGGCTAGACAAGGCAGGTTTTGTTTGACACAGGAATTCGCTGTTTTTGCTTGTCGAGTGCTCTGGGAAGGCAGGATGTGTAGCAGCTTCACAATGGCTCTTTCAGCCCGCGAGTCTCAGATGCGAAGAGACGCTGTCCCTGCCTCCTTTCACTCCGTCCTAATCTCTTTATCAGGCCTCCACAATGCCGGATTCACATCTCTGCTTCACATACGAGAGACGCAGAAAGGCCGGCGTTTAACCCCATGAGAATAGCTAAAAAAAACTTTTTAATACTGTCTGGGTCTCATCTCTTGCAGAAAAAAAGGAAGAAAAAAAACTGTAGCTAAAGGAGTAAACAAACCGTAAGAAAGGGATTGTGTTTCTCCTCCGTCTGCTCTCCCGCTCTGTTTAAAGCAAACTGTCAGACCCGGTTTGCGTCACTGACTCAATTCGAAGAATAGACGACGTCGTGCATTTTTATAAAACCCTTAGAGACGGGTTCTTCTGTTGGTCCTTTGATGGGCTTTAAACATATGGAAAATGCATTAGTGTGTTTTTTGTTTCATGTGCAGCATGCTCTGTAAATGTGAGTCTCTGGTCTAAAACAGAACCGAGTCGATTCGCTGATTCATCAGGTTTGAGTTTGTAAATAATAATAAAAAAAAATAATTTAGAAATTTAATTCAGGTGGTGTAGTGGTTAGCACTGTCGTCTTGCACCTCCAGCACTGAGGGTTCGAGTCCCACCTCGGGGTTTGCATGATCTCCCTGTGCTTGGGGGGTTCACTCCGTCTAATCAACAAACCGGGATTCCTCCGGGTTCCTACCACAGTCCAAAGACATGCAGATTAGGCTAATTACATTCCCAGATTGTCCATAGTGTGTGTGTGTACCCTGCCTCATGCCCAAAGTCCCCTGGGATAGGCTGCGGGTAACCTGCAATCCTGTATAAAGGTATACAAACATAAAAGTATTATAGAAGATGAATAAACGAATAAATACAGTAACGTGAGCATCGATCTGGTTTCACAGTGGCGTAATGATGCACGATACGATGAGCTGTTTTAAACGGTTTATCTTTATTAAAGTGAAACCTTCGTGGATTTTTGGTCTTCAAAACATTAGGATACCATTGGCATGTTTAAGATGAACAAATTACTTTAAGAAAATGATGTTAGATGTTATTTTAAAACCTTGAAGAAATGACCCAAAGACGACGAATAAATAAAACGTAGCATCCAAAACATGAACGCACAGGTGGTTTATGAAATCGAACCTTAAACGCTGTAATTAAATGTTCTGGTCTTTTAAGTTTGTATTCGCATATATTTTGTTTCCATGTGATTAATTCAATGTTACTTTGATAAAGTCACTCTAACGTTCAGTGTTCCAGACCAACCTTGTTGTGTTTTGAGTGAACGACGTCACAACCTAATTACACCCATATGGCGACGCCGTCCAACATTAGAGTTCCTGCTGAGAACCTAGTTTGGCTACTTTTGCATAAATAGCTAGCAGATTCTATCATAATAAAAAAGAAAGTGGAAATTTTCAATGAAAAACACTTTGACTTGATGTGCTGTGGGTCTTAAATTTCCGCACTTTATTTTAGCCCTAGGTTTTCAAGAGGTATTTAAAAGATTGTACTTCTGTACGTTTAAACTAAAGGAAGATTTAATTTCCCGACGTTGCGGGTGGCTTCACTGCTTCCTTCCTCATTAGCGTTAGCCAGCGTTAGCATTACAACAGCACAACCGGAGGACATGGAGAGTGTTAATGGAGCGTCATAAACCTGTGATGGAGAAATCTGTCCCTGCTGAGAGGTCTGAAGGGCAGAAAGGGTCAGAAGGGGGCAGATAATGACTCCCTGAAACTAAAGGCCACCTGCGTGCAGCCTGCCGTTCATGCCGTCTCTCCTCCGCACAAAGCAAATGACTCTCGTTTCCTCGACTGTCATGCTAAACGTGTTTTATTGCACTGAAAGACTGGGACGACTCCTTTTCAATCTACCATTGGTGTGACTGAAGCACACTCGCGTGATTACTGACCCGCACTCTGACGAGCGCTTGAACGCCTCTCTCAATGGTTGAAAGCGTGGGAGCGAGAATAAGCAGGAAGTGTGTGACATAAGGGTTTCATTTGGACAGTTACACAATGCTAACTTTATTACTTCATGACCTGCTTTTATCTAATCACACTCACGCTTAAAGGACCATAATGTAAAACAAGAAGGAGATCAGATATCACCTAGCTACTAACTAGCATGTTAATCTCGATTAGCAAGCTTAACATCTACAGTACAGCATCATGCTAGAACACAACGCTGATCGCTTTGCACCGGAGATGAAAGACAATCGATTCGATTGAGAATTCAGAGTTTTTCAGTTTGATTCAATTCATTTCGGTTTATTAAACCAAGCGAATTAATTTTGAAATTAAAGTTTGTTTAAAGAAATTTACATATTTCTATACCATGTGGTTAGCATGTTAATCTTAATCATATTTGAACATGCACATTAATTTAACAACCTTTAATTACTCTTAACTCTGAGTGACTAAAATAAATAAAAAATATAACTTAAAGCCAATTCCATTGTTATATTAGCTCTGATTACATTTTGAAATGCTATTACTTAATCAGAAATATTTTAGGGGATTTTAAAGTTATAAAATTAAAGATCATTATCATGGATAAAGTGTGATCTGTTTGTTTTCGTATATCAACCCTCTTCTCTTTTACTTTAAGAACTAAGAAGCCCTGATGCTTTAAAGACAGATAAATGACGCTGACGCTAACATCACTGCCTTAACCTCGTTTCTGAGATTAGCGCTTTATATTCTACACTGTAGCCTGAGAGTCAGTCTGCAGGAAAGCAGCAGCAGACTCGCCTTGTGTCTGTGTTTTTTTTTTTCTTTTTCCTTTTTATATTCGTCAGCAGGTCAAAATGATGAACCCTCGTCCTTGAGAGTGTTTATGGAGCTCGGCCTCCAGTTTTCGTCTCAGTAGGAGACAGATGGACGGAGCACTATCATTAAGAATAAAAAACAGAATGCTGACTCACGTCCCTCTCAAGGTCTGTGCAAAGTTGTTTTGAGGTGCGTGGCTCGGCGCTCGGACTGAGTCTGGAGTCTGAGTGGATCGGGATGAAAGCGAAATATAAAGGCAAATGAACTGTAAATATAAAGGATGAAAAGAAGAAGAGTGTTTTCTTTCTCAAGTACAACAAGTTCAGTGGTTTCTCTTACTTCAGAGCATCATTGTGAACTCCAAAGGATAAAGATACAGACGCACACACATAAAACAGGAATTGTTAATTTCAATATATTTAACTTTATAGCGACAGACAGGGCACTGGTAGCTCAATGGTAGGTGTTTCGCCTGCCATTTACATTTACATTTAGGCATTTGGCAGACACTCTTATCCAGAGCGACTTACATTTTTATCTCATTATACATCTG
>JAOTQY010000034.1:481941-493214 GCA_026413445.1 Dolichallabes microphthalmus
CTGGAGACCCGTCAATACATAGAAAAGATGGCGTCAGTTTTACCGTATCAATTCGAGCCGGAGTCTGACGATGAAACAGTTGAAGTGGCACATCGACAAGAAACTGTTTCACTAGCACGACTGGAGCTAATTGTAAGATGACGGGCAAGTTGTTCGTGACGTAGAACGTGGGCGGACATTATGCAAATATGTTACGTAGTGATGTGGAACCGTAACAGAGAAAGATTAGAACTGCTAACGACTGGCAGTGTCACAGCTTTGCAGACAGTTTATGTTCACATACAGCTACATGACACTCTGCATGAAAGATCATATTTGAAAAAGCATAATAGGGGCACTTTAAGGTGCAGGAATTATTTCTTGTTCTTCAAACAATTTAATATTAAAATCAAAGTTTAATAATTTTTTTAATCAGATATACTTCATGATAAATACATCAACCAATCATGAACAAGCATTTTAATTGGTCATGGTTCACTTTACAATATGAATATTATCAAAAACAGTTAGAACCCCATTAACCTTCTGTTTTTGTGCAGGTGTGTAAAGTTATTGTTTTGTACAAAAAGTTTGCTGTCAAATATTGTTAATAAGGTATATACATGTTCCACGCGCACAAGTTATTTTAAATGATTTTACTGAAATGGGCGGAGCTCAAATTACATTTGCCTGGGTAATCACCTCACTGCAGGCCTTCACTTTTAAAGTTTAACAATAGAGACACAGACTAGCTTATTTAACCCTGCTACATTAACATACTGTGTATTTTTAAGCCCCCTTGTTAACCTGCTCACTCCGTATTTAAATCCAGCCGGGAAACATTAAATATTTCATTTCATTTCATCGCCGTGCGTCTTGTTTGCGACTCATTTTTCACCTTAATTAAAGTGCTTCGTTTGCTTTTTCGTCACGTCTCGACTCTCGACCGTGGAGAGAAACTTCATTTCAAATTTTATTTCTGGTTCCATTAATTTCAGCATCATCTGCTCTAGCGGGTCAGAGTTTTCTCCATTAAGTCGTCGGGTATTAATCCAGACAATCATGTCATGTATGTGCGCAGGCGACGGGTAATTTCCTCCACAGTCACTCCCACATGTGACTCATTAACCGGCTGCTGTGAAACCCGTGATATATTGGGATATATTTCACAAACAGACGTGTTGCTCCCAGACGGGATGGTTATTCTTAATTAATGACACAGACGAGACCAGAGGAGATTGATAACGTACACTATATTACTTCTTCTCCTCCGGCTCGCCATGCTTTACTCCCGGTTGGCGTCACGTGTTGTCATTTTCGGCCTCCATTTTGAGCCGTTTACACCTAATCAGCAGTTCTCAGTTGTTTCCGAGCATCCCTGCTGGTAGATGGCTGTCACTGGATGTCTTAAAGGAGACGGAGAGTGTTGGAGTCAGCACTGTGTGTTCAGTGAGCTGGATTCAGAGGCCGGGAGATGATTGGAGATGAAGCATTTCCTGTTTTAGTCGTCTCAGAGGAGCTCTAAGCTCTGAGCTTGAACTTCAAATTGTCTCCTCTGATGCTCTTTGAAGCTTCAGAAGCTGCTTAGCATTGCAGTTTTCCTCTCCTTTATGTTTCTTTATTTCTCTCCTGGAACCTGGAGGCCTCAAAGATCCACAGGTCTTCGCTGGAGTGTCTTTTCTGCTTGAAATTGCACGTCAAACATTTAGGTTCCTCTGATTTAGAGGAGCCGCCTAGAACCGCGTCGGAGTCCTCTCAGGGCCGAGGGTGCCGTAAAGAGCTCGCTCACGGTAAACCCTTCAGTTCAGGGTTAAAGTCAGATCCTGGTTACGATGGTCGTCAAGACACAGATTTTGAAAATGAAAACGCGTCAGGGTGTAGCAAAGCGTGCTGATAGACTTCAGGAGTTGATGCTCATTAGGACGGCTGGTTAGACGTTAATCTAGCAGTGCAGAAATACTCAAGAGAGCAGTGTAGAAATATGAGTACTACAATTATCATTAGAGTTAGCGTTAGGAATTTACTTTAGTGTTAGAGGTACTGAAACTATGTAATATAGAAATTAGGGTTCAAAATCAGAGTAATCAGAGCAGTGTAGAGTTCGAGTTAATACTATAGAATTTGGAGTTTAGAACTAGTACAGGTACTAAGTACAGTTAGCACTAGCGGGATGAAAATTTTAGTTTTGGTAAAGAAATGAAAGTATCACTAGAGACTATAAATGTGTGTTTTAGTGGTGTAGAAATTATTTTTAATATAGAACTTTAGAAATTACTGTAGAATTAGTGTACTAGCAGGATTAAACTATGTCTGTGTTAGCAGTGTATAAATTAGTGTGGAATGTTGATTAGTTCTCTGTAACAGCAGCTTTGACAGTAGCGCAGGTTTATATTAACATTTTGGTTCTAAAACTGTATCATTTCCATAGCAACAGCTCATATTCCCAGACGTTTACGGCACATTAATCTTTAAGTTTAAGAATTGTTCAAGTGACATAAATTTTTTTCTGTATGGAAATGTTTATGTAGCACATATGGAAGGAGTCTCCAGTGTCAGAGGTTAAGTTTTCAGAACTTCAGAAGTTTACGTTCTTTCGTAGCTTATCGATGAAATTACATGCTGCGTTTTTTTGTTTAATTAACGGCTGCACACAGGGACGTGTTGTCATGGGAAAATGAATTACACCACGGTGGCAGCGACAACTCATCACTCCGTCACTCCGTAACTAAGATTTAAACAATGGATTGAGAATCTGAATCAAATTTGTGAAATCGAGCTTCCCAGAAGAAATCTTTTTTCAGTATAATCACGTCGTCCCTCCATCACAGACCAGAGGAAACCGGTGGCAGGAAAATGGCCTCTGACTTTCCCCGTGCTCTGCTTCTGATTTTCTAGTTTCCCCGCTGTGTTTATTCTCCGTCTCGTGCCTCGTCTGTGTTTGTTTAACAGACGCGGACTCCATCAGGATCAGCGCTGTGGCTCTGAAATTTCCTGGAGACGCTTCAGAGGAAGCAGATTAGGATGCCGATGATGTCGACGTCGGGAAAAATGTCAGGAAACCCATCAGCTTTTCAGTAACGGAGTGATTTATAGGTCAGGGTGTTTATAGACCGGAGAGACATGCGAAGTGATGCGTGTCAAAATTCTGCGATGATATCCTGAGACGAGTCCATTATTTATTTATCGAGCCGCCGAATTCTCTGGGAACTTCCTCGGCTTCAGATTTTTACTCTCTTTATGAGTGCTAATTTTGTGTTTATCCATTCAGAGGATTGAGCTTTGCTCCTGGGGGACGGCTGAACTGAAAAAGGTGTTGTGATTGAAGCGACGTTTATCTGTGTGCCATTCGCTTCCCGATCGTTTCTGAAAAATAATAAAAGCTGTCACTCAAATAGAGGAAAAAAGTAAGAAGGAAAAGAAATCCCTGCTGAAATTCAGTAGAGCGGCCCGAGGAGATTTACTTTTGCCTGAATAACGCGTTGGAGCTTAGTGTCAGATTTTTCAGATTTTACCCAACAGATAGAACTTTTTTCTCTTGAAACTGAATCCACTTCCTTTTTTTCCACCAAAAGAAATAGAAACATTTTTTGTCCTCCTCCTCAATTCAGCAGCTAATCCTTCACTCTTTGCTCTCAACTCAAGTACCGCCAAAAAAAAAAAAATACACGGAAATGTAGAAATTAGAGTTTGAGTTAACTCAATGGGAAGTTATACTGAGTAATGCAGAAACTAGTTATCAGTGTAGAAAGCACAGTTAGTTAGCACTAAAGAAATGAGAGAATCTGGAGGGTTATACTCGGTATGCGTATAGGAAGTTATATTTAGTGCAGAAATAAAAAATAAGTTTGAGATAAAGGTCTAGAAATTGTTTAGCATGAAAGCAATTAAATCAACAATGTATAAATCAGAGTTAGAATTAGCATTGTGGAAATGGGTTAGCAATTGATCAGTTAGTTTAGCACTTTGTAAACTACAGCAAGAATTAATAATACAGAAGTCTACAAATCAGCTTTGGGTCCCAAAGTGTAGAAATTTGAGTTGAAATTGTTTTGAAATTGAAGTTTGGTACAGCTGTATAGAAAGAAGTAGAATTAGCTGAAATTGTAAAAACTGCAGGTAATGTTATCGCTCTAAATATTACAGTTAATATTTGTATTGAAATTCACATTATTATACATTATATACAAATATAATGATTAATTTGTGAATAATATACATTATTCACAAATAAAATAGTTAGTGTTACCCTGAGTCTAACTCTGATCACTCTGATCATTATAATTTCTGCAGTCTAACACTAACGTCAATAAATACACTTAATAAAAAATCACTTATTTATTGAAGTTAGTGTTAGAGTGATCAGAGTTAGGAGTTACATAGAAATTAGACTAAGGTTTAGCACAGTAGACATTAGACAGCTAGAAATCTCATTAGAACTAGAGATTAGAGACTAAGCAGTGTCACTTTAAGTTAAAGTTAAAATGATAGAAATTATCTTTTATAAGAAATTAAAGTCAGGTTCACCAGGGTAGGAATTAGGGTTAGATATGTGATGAGATGTAGTATATATGTTAACATGGGTTAGTAATTAGAGATTGTATAGTTATTGAAGTGAAGTTTATCAGTCTTATATGAAATTAGACGTAGTGTAGAAATTGTGAAGTTAATTATGCAGCTTTGAGACCATGTCTAATGTTAAAAGTGCTGTAGCAATTAAATTGTGTTAAATTGACATTGGAAGTAGTACAGTATTTTTATAAAATAGCTGAGTTTTTTTTCTGCGTAAATTACAGTTACTATAGAAAGTGAAAAATGTTTAGAAAGTTTGGTACATTTCTATGTATTTGTATAAGAAGTTAGCTTCAGGATTGAAATTAGAGTTAGTGTGAATAGTGTTGGTATTTAGTGCATAAATGAAAGTTCAGGTACAGTTATTAGCGCAGAAACGAAAGGTAGTGTACAGTTTAAGTTAGTTTGGAAATAAAAGTTAGTGCAGGAATTAAAGTTCGAAAGTTAGTGGACGCTTAAAAGTTTGTTTAGGAAATAAAGTCATTTTAAATAAAAGTTGTTAGCGTGTTTATTTGTTTTAGTATAGAGATTAGATTGGACTCTAGATTCTCTGTGTATATATTTGTTAATGTGGAAATGAGACTTTAGTGTAGAAATTAGCCGTGATGTTAAAATTAGAATTGCACGTTAGCAGCTTCGGCAGCTGATCCGTGATCGTTTGTTTTCCCGCCTCCTCTTATAGAAGCGTAAGAATTCCAGGCATTTTATTTTCCTTTTCCCTCCAATCGATTCCAGACGCTGTGGTTTCCTGCGAGTCGTCCCCTTCGGGATGAGACCGTCTGAAACCCTCGACCATTTTCCAAGAAATGAAAAGATCCTTTCTTTCTTTTCGTGTTTTTTCTTTCTCTGTTGCTTGGCAGAGGAGGAGCACTCGGTGTCGTCTGGTTGCAGTTTAAAGGAAGCAGAAACACGACGACTTCCTGCGGCGTGACAGAAATCCTCCGACAGGAAGAGGGGAAACTCGGCTCTTTTATTAACCTCGTACACTTTAATTATAGATGAACCACGTTGTGAATGGATTGAAAGCTGCAGAGATGCAGATGTCTTCAGTTTGTGTGTGTGTGTGTGTGTGTGTGTGTGTTTATAACTCACTCATTAACATTCTGCCGTGTACAGCAGCGCTCCGGAGTGGAGGATCCGAATAGAGAGAGGACTGAAGACATAATTACCACCTTATTGATGTATGAGTCGGAAATAAAAAGGAAATAATAGTCTAAAATGACTGGAAATCTCATCACACTGTTAACTGACATCCTGAAAAAAAAAAACACCCAAAAATGAAAAAGTTCAGACTTCAATTGCTCAGAATTTTTTCAATTCTTCTTTATAAAAGAGTAAAAGATCTCATGTGATTACCGTCAGCTGAAGGATATTATTCTAATAATTTCCCCTCAATCGAGTGATAATTACTTTCAAATATTCTTTTGTTCGGTTTTAATCACCAGAGCCAGAACGAAGAGTAATGGATAGATTTCAGAAAAAGAAAAACAGAAAAATCTGCATTTAATTTTCTTCATTATTTTTCAAATGCATATTTTACAAGTTATTTCAAATTTTTCTCCAAATCAAAGAAAGGAGCAAACAGTCGACTGAACAACAACCCAAAAGAAAACAACATTAAAAAGCTAATTATTTCCTGTAAGGATTGTTAAAATCTGCCACCAAAAACGGCTACAAGAAAGAAAGAAAGAAAGAAAGAAAGAAAAAAGGAGGGAAACGTACTGATTACTTTCAATATTCTCTCATTTTGTTTGAATCTGTAGAACCAGAGAGAACGAAGCACGCGATAGACTTCATCTTGTCACTAGTTGTTTTTTACCTGGAAAACAAAAGCTCAGAACAAACGAACAGATTAGTTTTTGTTTCTGATTTTTTTTATATCAAACAGATTGTGTGTGTTTGTCTGAACAGACTAAAAAATAAATATGGTTATAAATTATAATTTAGAAAAGGATCAAGGGAAATATCACAGAGGTTTGAAAGGATCTTTATTATTATTAATCCGGTGGCACCGAGGTTCTGCGCGTATAAACAGCGAGTTGAAGCGAGAACACAGATGAGTAATGAGAAATATTAGCATGGGCAGAATGTGCAGAACCGAAGCCTTGTAGTGCGTAATTACAGCTTTCTAATGGCTTTGAAGTGTGTGTCCTCACACACACACACACACACACACACACACACACACACACACACACACACACACACACTGTAATTTTACAGATTTAAGAGAACAGTTCTCTTAAACATAAGTATAGCTAATATTCTTGTTGTAAAATGCTCCTCGAAGGCTCTTGGGTCGGTTCCTGGTTCGTCCTGATTTTCATAAACCTGCATGACTGTAACAGATCTCTGACACTGGAGACTCCTTTCATAAACTTCATATACTGTAAACATCATATAGACATCATGTAAACTTCATACCAGCATTTAAAGCTGTTTATAATGAAAGAAACATTAATAAAGTCATATAGAAACACTAACAGCCTGTTACTATAGAAACAATAAAGAAATCCAGCTGTTACAACAGACACAATAACTATTTCCAGCTGTTACTATACAGTCGACAGAAGAACTATTTCCAGCTGTTACAACAGACACAATAATTATTTCCAGCTGTTACTATAGACATAATAAAGAAATCCAGCTGTTACAACAGATAAAATAACTATTTCTAGCTGTTACTATAGACACAATAACTATTTCCAGCTGTTACTACAGACACAATAACTATTTCCAGCTGTTACAACAGACACAATAATTATTTCCAGCTGTTACTATACAGTCGACAGAATAACTATTTCCCGCTGTTACAACAGACACAATAACTATTTCCAGCTGTTACTATAGACACAATAAGGAAGTCCTGCTGTTACAACAGACACAATAACTATTTCCAGCTGTTACTATAGACACAATCAAGAAATCCAGCTGTTACAACAGATGAAATAACCATTTCTAGCTGTTACTACAGACACAATAACTATTTCCAGCGGTTACTATAGACACAATAACTATTTCCAGCTGTTACTACAGACACAATAACTATTTCCAGCTGTTATTATAGACACAATAATGATATCCAGCCAACATAACAATAATGAGTTGTTACTATAGAAACGATAACGTTAATCTGCTGCTACCATATAAATTAGAATTTTTATTTTTATCTTTTATTTATATAGCACTTTTAACAATGGTCATTGTTTCAAAGCAGCTTCACCAAAATGAAAGAAATTTTTTTTAGAAAAGAAAATGATAACGATAATCGTCTGTTACCATAGAGATGATAACAATACCCCATATTTTATAAGCAGTATGTGGTGTTTATTTGAAGCGAGTCTGTGTGTGGATTTATTTCTGCGCTTGCTGGAGAGGAAGCTTCACCACTGAAGGGGTCAGGGTTCTGTATTTATTTGTGTTCTTGCTGTATTTACATCAGGAGGCGAGCGCTCAGAGGCGTTCTCTCTTACAGACACACGCCGTCTCTTTCACCGCCTCTAGCGCCGAGCCTCTTAACCTTCAGCTCGGAAACTGAAGCGGCGCACTGAGACGCTGTGGAAAGCTTTTCTCTGTGGAAAGCTGACACTCAGGCTCTCGTATCCAAGGGCACGGTTCTACTCCACTAACACGGAGAACCACACGCCCTGCGAGAACTCCAGTCGAGGAGAGTCTCTCTCTTCTATTCTCATCTCATCTCTTCATGTCTCAGATTGTGTGCGTCTCTTCTCTTCATGTCTCGTCTCGTCTCTTCATGTCTCGTCTCATTTCTTCATGTCTCATCTCTTCTCTTCATGTCTCGTCTCTCCTTTGTTATTAATTTATTTCTACTGTGTCTCACTTCTCTCATCTCTTCTTATCTCCTTTCTTGTCTTAGTTTTATAACTTGTCTTATTTTGTCTTGTCTTCTTCATTCTTTGCTCTTTTCTTTTCATCTTGTCTCGTTCTGTCTGTTCTGAGCTTTTCAATTCGTATCTCGTCTCCTCTTCAGTTCTCATCCCTTTACATTCTTTCTCTTATTCTTTCATCTTCTCCTTTATTCTCTTCGGCTCAATTCTTCGTTTATTTCCCTCTCCTTCATTAACAGCACTCGCAGCCGCGTTTCTCCATCTGAATGATTCAGGCGAGATCATTAGCATATTTGCTTTAGTCTATTTTTTGAATAATTATTATAACAAACATTATATCTATAACACACACACACACACACACACACACACACACACATACACCTTAATGAGCTGCACAGAAATAAAACACGTTAATCCATGAGTCAGAAATGTGAAATGAGATGATGATTGTGGGAAGAAAATGAGCTTAGAAGAGATAAATAAAGCGCTCGTAAGCTAATATGCTAAACACGTCCCTTTCGGAGACGCACGCTCGATTCATTTGCGTCATATTTGCGATAGTTACTGGAAAATAAAGCTATAGGTTTGGGAATGTAAAGGAGTGCAGGATGTGAAAAAGATGCGAGCTTAAAATAAACTAAAAGTAAGGTAATGAGATTTAATGACACATAATATGTGAGAATGGAGCGTATAGTAAAGAGAGCGAGCCGATGATCTTGTTTGCAGATCGGCGCTGGTCAGGTCATGTGTTTCACAATCTGTTACTGTAATGCACTTTCAGCTGTGCTGGCTTTAATTCTGGGAACAGATATTAAGAGCTTTGCTACCCAGTAAAAGAACTTAAAAATCAATTCTGGAGAGGATGGAGTGATCTGAGGAGGAGTGTCTTATGATCATTATGTCTAGGGGTACAACAGTTCACAAAACTCATGGCTCGGATCAGATCAATGTTTTAATGTTACAGATTAGATTTATTTACAAAGAAATAGAATTTTCCATCTATAGATCTTAGAGAACTCCTTCAAGTGAGCAACTTTGGACTGTGATTTTAAATGATAAACAAAGATGTACAAATACTTTTAAATAAAGCGCAGTATGAGGGATGATGATTCATTTTCGGCGATGATGATGGTGATGATGATGAGGCTATTTTTGAGTCACCTGCCAGTGAAGCTTAGGGGATCACATTCCATCGCCTTACGTTCTGTCTCATGTCAGCGTCGTCCATCATCCGCCGTCATCACACATTTCGCCTAGCCGTGCACTAGCTGTTTCGTTTTCCAGTAATATCACTTTATCCTTGTTCATCACCGGTATCCCGATGACTGGGTCACAACTCACAGGTGATTTTTATTTGGGTGGCGTTGGTGTGATTTATGTCTACAGTACAATTTTAAGCACCAAAGGGGAACTGGTTAGTTTTCTTGCACTGTCACGGTTATAACCCTGTCAGAGTTATAATTCCACATGCAATTAGAGCGAGAGTAGAGGAAATAAAAAAACGATTAGATAGCCTGTGAACTCCACATACCAATGCTTTTATTTGGTATCTTTTGTAAAGTTGAGTTTTATTGTTGATTTTTCACCTAAACATGTTTTGAGTCACGTATGAATTTGTGGTTTATCAAATGGAACCTACCTCAGAAATGTCTGGTTTACCGTTCAAGTGATGTGTAAATGGCAATTAATATGATCAGGAACATTTATTCATGCACACAAACTTTTATCTTTATTTATAAATAATGCCTGCATTTAATTGGCTCGTGATGGTCGTTTGTAAACCCACTGCGGCGCTGCCAGGGTCCGGGCGACACATTCACTGTGGTTCTAATAACCGCGGTACATTTATCATTTTATTCATACTGTATATAAAACACATATAAAGGTTCACAGAAACCCTGAGGGTCCTCAGTTTGCAGTGTTTTGAAGAAGTGTTTTCCCGTGTTTGTGTGTAACACCCGGGCCGACTAGTCACTGGAACTGAACGGCGTTTTAGAGTCGGGTTTCGTCCTGAGAGGGCGATTGCTGACCGCGGGAAGCTCCGCACCGTGCCAGGCTTTGATGACAACGGCGGTCATCAGATATCCATCAGGAGGAGCTCCTCAGTGACATTTCAGAGGTTATGAATTCATGTTACAGGCACTTTCTGAAAGCAGGATTGCATTTCACATCAAACGCTGAGAGGTGACGTGGGTGGGACGAATCCTCAGGAGGGTGCCGATTCATGTCGTGGTTTGTTTGATTGGGGAAACCAATGACACTTCTTCTTATAATTTTTTTTCATAGTTGAGATAAATATTATGTTTTATTATTTAGATCCTTTATATTATACTAATGGACACTTGCTATCTGTTTTAATATAAATGGTGCATCCTAAAATATCTAAAACAGTCAAATGTACTTAAACTGGTAATTATGATGTAGACTTAAAGGAAATTGCAAATTTTCTTCTTTATTAGCCCCGCCCACAACTGAAAAAGGCTAAACCATACCCCCCCCCCTTTTTTTTTACACCTAACATAACGCAAAAGCAATGAAATTTACTAAAAAATGCAAAAGTTGCAGCTTCACCTCTGACTGTTACAAACCACTGACACTGGAAATTCCTTCCTTTGACTGTACTATGATGATATATAATATAGATTTTTTTCAGAGTTATTGTGTGTATCATAAATATTTCTGAAATATTAATAAATAGATTATTAAAATGATTATAATTATAAAAACTATTTCAACATGATTATGAAAATAGTTATACATTATGAACTCTTGCTGTTGTTGTTGTTGTTGTTGTTGGTCTTTCGGCCGCTCCCGGCAAGGGGTCGCCACAGCGGAATATCCAGTCCGCACAACAACTTGGCACAGGTTTTACGC
>JAOTQY010000034.1:519583-529676 GCA_026413445.1 Dolichallabes microphthalmus
ATGCCATCACATTATACTGATAATGACCAGATGTAGTGCTAAACGCAGTCTTCCATTCATCGCCTTTACGCACACGATTATATGCGCTGCGGAGGTCGAGTTTGGTGAAAATGGAGGCGCCTCGGAGTTGGTCGATAGCGGCCGGAACCTGTGACTGCATTGAGCCCCCTATAATCAATACAGGGCCGTAACCCCCCCCCCTCCCTTTTTTTTCTCTATGAAAAAAAAACCTGCCTAAGCGGGCGACGTGGACCTGCTGATGAGCCCCTGCTGGAGTGCTTCGCTCACGTATTCCTCCATGGCCCTGGTTTCCACCACTGACAATGGATAAATGCGTGAGCAAGGAGGTATTTTCTCCGGCAACAGTTCTATCGCGCAGTCCCATGAACGGTGAGGGGGAAGTCGTGCAGCTGCCCTGACACTAAAAACATCTTTAAACCTCGCATACTCGGATGGTACACTAGTTGTGACATGGGCATTCGGGCTTTCGATGGTAGTGGTTTGGACCGTCAACATGGGCGGTTTGCATACTCTTGAGCATCGAGGGGAACATGATGTGACGCAAGACTGAGTCCAATCAAAATTTGGATTGTGGGCGCTAAGCCATGGAAGACCTAGCACAACGGAATGACCTGACCGAGGTAGCACGAAGAATTTTAACTCCTCGGTATGATCGGGGAAAGTTAAACGAAGGGGCGCTGTAATTAATTTAATAGGCGAGTGTTCTAATTCGTGACCATCCAGAGCCTTAACTGATATCGGATGTGGAAGCCTCGACACGGGAACTCGCAGAGAGGAAACAATACAGACGAGATGAAGTTACCAGCCGCCCCGGAATCTATTAAGGGAAAAACAGACAACACACGATTATTGAAAGAAATTTGTGCTTTTAAACAAAATGGGTGATGGGTGCGAGGTGGTGTGTGTGACGTTATTTTTAGCACTGGGCAGTTCTTTACTAGGTGGTTACTCCCCCCACAGTATAGGCATAGCCCCAATGCAATGCGTCTTCTTCTTTCCACTACCGAAAGGCGGGAAGTACTCATATCCATAGGTTCGGGTCGAGCGGTTTCTCATGTTCATGTTAGGAGCATGACTGTGCCGCCCTGGCAGATGGTCGCTGACGTTGGCTGCGAAGGTGTTGATCTAATTTGATGGCTAGACTGATTGTTTCATCCAGTGAGAGATTGGCGTCTCTGCAGGCGAGCTCTAGCTGAACTCCTTGCTGTAGTCCATCGCGGAAGCGGGCTAGGAGACTTCTCTCGCACCACCCACTCTCCGCAGCCATTACGCGGAATTGGATGGCGTATTCCGCCACCGGGAGGTTTCCCTGCCGGAGCCTCATGAGCCTCTGTTCTCCGGAGCGTCCCTGGTCCGGGTGATCGAAAACCGCTCTCATCGCCTCCACGAATCTGTCGTAACTGAACGTGAGCTCCCCGCCTGTGCTCCAGATGGCCGCCGCCCAATCCATGGCTGGACCCGTGAGCTGCTGTATGACGAAGCGGATTTTCTGTCTCTCCGTCATGTCTGGATAATCAACAAGGTAAAGCTCACAGGCCAGGATGAAACGCTTACATGGCGTTAGGTGGTGAGGGCGTGGAGCGCTTCGGGATCGTGGAAGCTGGTGACTCTGGAATCGCGAGCTGCTTCACGCAGTGAGCTAAATCGCTGACTGCTCGCGCCAGGCCGTCAGCGGGTCAGTAGTCCGGAGAACCGGATCTTCTTCCCTGAGGCCGAGGTGGTCCAGATGTTACACTATATACTGTTATTTATTACTATATATAATTTTAATCTGATCTCTAAACAAATTTTTAAAAGTTTTTAAGCATACCCTTCTTGTCCTAATATTTACGCTTCCTATGATATAACTGTAAAGTGGGCGTGTCTGTCCATTTGATGATGATTGTCATCAAGATGTGTGATTAGATGAGTAAAAGGACACATCAAAATGGCTTTCAAGATTTTTGTCTGTCTGTCTGTATGTTTGTGCAGCATCACATGTAAACTACTGAACAAATTTTAACGGGGTTTTCACAGGGGTATTTGGCCGAGCTTGAGGTAACAGACAGGCTTTGTTTCATCGAAACAAAATTCAACAGATGGTGCTGTACATTTTTTACAACGTGTTTATGAGTGTGTAATTAACTTCCACGTGAACAAGGTCGAATCTAGTATTTATAATTTTATTTATACATTTTTATGCTGAGAATCTTTGTAACTTTTGAGAAAATAAATGTTACAAGAACTAATTCTTCACAGTAAATTTAGGACCTTAGGACCGTGTGGAGTTCTTTTTAGTCTTCCTGGACTGCTCTACGTAGAACCATGAAACCATCAGGTTCTCTGTATGAGTAAAATTATTTAAACCCGATGTGTGTTGTGACTCGATGTATACAATATCTATTTATTTTTCTTTGCTAGTTTCTGTAGCTTTATCTTTTAAATAATGATGATGAGAGATAATGTGAGAAACCACAGGTGTTCTGTTGATTGTGATGTGTCTGACGTGCTGATCGTCGCCCCCGCAGGCCATAAAGACGGTGAGCGCGGTGGATAAAGACGAGATGGCGCACCGGCAGCATTTCCACTTCAGCCTCCCGCCAAGAGTCGCCAATAACCACAACTTCTCTCTGAAGGACAACAGAGGTGCGTCTCACACAAACACCATAGGGTGAAGTCTTACTGTAATAAACCTTCATGGGTCACGTTGTGTTTCATTTATTCATACATACACTATCACATTTATTTAACAATCAACACTTTTCTAGTAAAATAATTTTAGTGCAGTTTATACAGACTGATTTAATGATATGATGATGATATAAAGTTCACGTTACTACAGTAAAGTAAGTTTATAAATGTAAACATTTCTATTGTGTGTGTTGAAGGTAATGAATGTGAGCGTTCTGGTTGCTAATTATTGCCAAATTATTTGTTTACTTAAAACCCTTGAGTGACAGGCACTTCAAATAATCTTTTCAATAAAAATAGACCAATTAAGCCTTAAATACCTAGCTTATTTTTATTTTATTATTATTATTTAGCAATTTACACATTTACTAGCTAAGTTGTTAATTTGATGAATCTGGTGCAGCAAACTAGCTAGCTAGTGTTAGCATAAACAGTGTGGCTGCAAACGGCAATAAAAATGATGACTTTATAATATTTTAATGCGTATATACATTAAACTGCATGTACTGCATGTATATATTTGTTAGTTCACTCCTCTGAAGTTTCACTCCTGCTTGCTTTACTGAGTTTGGACCACAGATGTCGGATGTTTGATCTCACCCAGGTACAGAGCGTATAACCTCGTGATTTCACTGTTTACAGCCAGTGGTTTCAGTACGTTTGTTTCAAACGCACACATTGTCTCTTTTCCCTTTACCACACACTCGCTCGGCTGATTTTTACTCAGATGTCCTTTATCTGAAGGATGTCTGAAGAACACGACACTGAAATGTCGCTACAGCTCGTAAAATCGATCGTCTGATATCATGAGACAAACGAAAGCTAAAGGAAAGACGTTTTTGACGTGCGTGCTGGTCTCGCATTACATCATACACATCACACACTCGTTTTGGTGTCTAATCACTCGCATGTGTGAGTGTGTGTGTGTGTGTTTGTGATGGATACACATGGCAGACGTCCACGTGCGCTCTGTCCTCTGCATCAGTGCCAGCCTGAGACAGCACGAGCCAGGACACGTCCCTGAGATCGGCCGCTCGGATCTGGCGACTCTCGAGAGAGGCAATTAGGAACACGGTCGAAATCACATCTTTAGCCAAAAACGTTTCACTTTGATTTGATATGTTTTATAAGAAACTGAACTGTAACTTCACATTCAAATTATATATTGAAATATACATAATCAATATATAATTAGGAAAGCATTATATCATATGAAATAATAAAGTGATAATTTACAGGATTTCAAATTGATTTACATTAAATTATTTAATTATGAAAAGAAATAAGTATAAGGCATTGAATAACTTGGTTTAAAACATTTTTAAAGGCTTCTTTTTAGACTCAAAATAAAGAATTTGAGATATAAACCATTATTCGAACTACTCAAAGTTTTCTGTCTAAAATGGCTTTTTAGTAAATGGTCACTTCCCAGATCATTAAGCTCGACTTTTAAGTGTGTAATGAAGTCCATGAGAGACGTGTAGCGTCCTGAGTGTCGCTCCTGCAGGAGAAAGCTCATGATAAATGCAGTTTAAATGGATCATTTCAAATTGGAGATAAACCCTCTTTATAGATGGCTACTCGAGTGTCTGTGGAGCGACAGAAGTGAAGAGAGAAAGACCAAGAGATAACAGATCTCCCTCTCTCTTTTCTCTCCCTGTCCTCAGTCTGATCTATTATAATGAGAGAGCAAACGAGCGCTTTCTCTCTCACCGCTGTTCAAACGCTGGAGATATGACCAGGGCGGATCGGGTCGCTCAGACCGGCCGTCCTTATCTGAGACTCTCTATAAATATAAAGGAAACAGACTTGAGGTTTTTTTTTTTTTTTTTTAAGTCAACTCGTTTATCTCACTGTCCATTGTGTCTGTTGTGGAACCTTTGACTTTCTGTTCACAGGCGTTTTAATGAAGCAGGGAACTCATCATCCTCATTTTCACATTCACTCTGTAAGCTTATGGTTCCAGTCCGTATCATATTCCAGAGATTGCATTATAAAGAGGAGATTTGGTCACATGACCACAAAACCTATAAATCAGATTTTTAACCATAGCTGGATTTAGACACACTTGTCCCATGTGAAGAGAATAAAATAACAAAAAATATTTGGAAATAGATTTGATAAAGTATATGAAAATACGTGCAAAAGTTGTCAGAGTATTGTTGCTAGGATACTGAAGATGATGGATTTTATACATAATCGCAGTTCCTTTTTTTTAATTTACACTGGAATTTCCCCTGGGATCAGTAAAATATCTGTCTCTAATTAGTTATCATTTTTACTCAGATGTCTCACTAAGTCTGCTTTCACACTTGGGACTCGGACACGGATCTGAGTACACTTGACCCCAAAGCCTGTTACATTGTGAACGCTTGTGTGCTGTACCCGCATGTTGTGCTCTGGTCCACTTAGGGGATCTTAGGTTGTTTTCACACTAGGCACGATTGCTTCGTACAGCGACTGGGAACAGTTGCACCCCACTCCTCATTCCTCCACTAGCCAGCGTTCACATTATTATTATTATTATTATTATTATTATTATTATTATTGTTGTTGTTGTTGTCTGTATACAGGCACACTTGTGTATTTTGTAGTATGCAGTTTGTGAGCTGCCAATAAACACAAAAATAAGAAGAGAATAAGGAAGTCTAAAAATGAGTAGTGCCTAGTATTATCTTCAAGTGGACTTGAGTGGTACTCTGGTCTATTCCCGGTCACGATACGTACAGAACTTTGGGGTCAAGTGTGAAAGCACCCTTAAGCAGTGAACTCAGGGTCAGTTTGAATCAAATACAGTATAAGAGCTAGCCATACCTAAACATGGACATGGACAGATGCTCAAAAACGTGATGTTATCGATGATGCTTGTGTCTTCAGAAACCTGCATATGAAACAGCATGTGCAGAGGAGAGGGTGAGAGGCTCACAAAACCAACACAGTTAGAAAAATAAATAAATGAATAAAAACAATGACTGCGGATAACAACTGTTAGCTTAGCATTAGCATACATAAGCAAAACAAAACATAAATCAAGAGTCTAGTAACACCAACAACAAACCCAACATGGAAAACAAAAGCAGTGAAGGAAGCAGAAAACTAATGGTGTTAAATAGTTAAGAGGTTGAATAAATCTAATGAGGAATAAAGACAACATATGTGAACTGGGTGAACAGGAAGTGAGGGAACAGTGACACGATGCGTAGAAAGGTGACAGAACTCTCCCTCCTCCTGGAGCAGTGTTGGTGGGCGTGAGGCCTGGGTGGGCAATCAGAAAAGGGCTAAGCTTGAGAACTGGACCTGGACATAACATGCGTGTAGGCTTCTGCTAAATCCAGCGCTTAGCTATGGCTGGGGTTTGGAGCTTAAGAAGGGCACTGGGCCAGGGCTTAATATAGACACTGGGCTGAAAATGGGACAAAAAGGACCGTTTGATCGGTTTGAGGTGTGAGCTGATCTGTGACGGAGCGGAAGCTCGGATCTTATGAGGCTGCTTCGTAGGCCACGTGGGAGAGCTCGTGCCCAGGAAGACGTCCTCAGTGCTGGTGGTAGCTCTAGGACGAGGACTTCAAAACCAAGATACAGAGCACACGTGACATTTCCAAGCATTGTTTCATGCTCAGGCAGCGCTATCTTACATCTGGGTTCCGTCTTAAAGAGAGATATTAAAGTACGTTACCCATCAGCCCCAGCAAGTTACATGACTATGATTAATTTTGGCAGCGTCTTTTTTATTGTTTGTCTCATTAAACACCCTGTTTAGTTGGCTGTGTGCTTCTATCTAATTTTTACCAGTTTGTGCCTCGCTCCAGCTTTCATACTTATTTCATCTTTAAAAAAAAGCCTAAACCTGCACGAGCATTCACCTCGACTTTATAATACATGTGCCGATCACTCAGTAATAATAATTACATCATTAAACAAGTGCAATCTAGCGCTGTATATCTAACCCGAGCTCCAAGCAGCGCCTTATATAACACCCGGTCCCGCGGCGAGACCCAGAGGAGCCGTTCTTTCCTGTTCTCGGTGACGAGGCTGTGCTTTACGGTGCCCATGGTAATCTGCTACAGAGAATATTATATAGAAAGCTAATAGATAAGCGGAGATTGATAGAGTGGTTAAAGCGTGTCACGCCATCTGAGCACTGAAGGCGTCTCATTAGAGCTCTGAAGACAACGACTCCGCGGGGAGGGAAAATTACCGATCCGCAGGCCCCTAAATGAACTCGCTCCATCTTTCCTCTGAGTCTGTGACCTTGCGCTCTGGGAAAGTGTGTTGGCACTCATCCATTTGCTTTTCCCCCGCTGGAATAAAACCAATATGGCCTCCTCCACCGCTGCTCTGATTACACTTCAACAGCAGATGAATGTTCTGATCGCTAATTTCAGCAGTCTGCACCATTGACCCGCACCAGCGCTGTAGATTTTATAGCAGCAGTCCTGTAACGCATAGCACTGAACACCGATTCAGATCGTCTTAATGCGGTTATTAGCGATATAAACACATAATGGATCGTTTTCATGCTTGGGGTCGTACAGACTTTCTGGCTGTCTGATGTGAATATACGTAGACTTGCTTAATGAAAAGCCTGGAGATATGCTGATATTAATATCGGATATTAATTCTCGTCATACTGTACAGTACAGGGCAGTTTTTGCAGCATTTCACAGACATTAGAGTTTTTCTTATACTGTTCACCTGCAGTACTGTACGTGTTGTGAAACGGTGCATTTTTACATCTTAATCACTTTTTTTCAGAGGAATCAGAAACTCTTCATGTGAGTAAATTAGAATCACGTTATTAAAGCAAGAATCAATTTTCAGAGGAATCAGAATCACTTCATCAGAAAAAAAATCTGAGTAACTTTAGCAAAGTAATCAGAATCACTTTATCAAAAATATTCAGAATATTTTTTTTTAGCAGAAGAACCAGAATGTTTTTTTTTCTTTTTAAAGAAAAACCAGAATAACTATCAATGGAGTCACAATCGCTTTATATCAGAATCACTTTCCTTATTAAAGGAATCAGAATCACCTTATAAGAAGAGTTCAGAGAAATTAGAATTACTTTCTCATAAGAATAAAGATCAGGGTTTTTTTTTTTATAAGAATCAAAATCACAGTAACAGAAAGGACAGAACAGAAATACTTGAGTTATTAGAGATATTAGAGTTATTAGTTAGATTCTCAAAAGAACCAGAAACACTTTATCATGTGAATCAGAATCATTCAGTCTATTAAGTCAATTAAATAGATCGACCGAATATACAAATTATTTAATTAGCGCAAATAAAAATAAACAGTACACTGATGAACAATAAATAATCTAAAAATAAAATCCAAACTGAACACATGTAAGGATCAGACCTGTCGTGACCTTCTTGTCCGTCTGTTTTTTCATGCTGACCTCGACAGACAATACAGCTACGGTGGTGGTCATCCGTAAAAGTTTCAGCAGGATGACGCAGGACGTTTACGCTCTCCCCATCGAGATCAGCGACAACGGCGTGCCTCCTCTCAGCAGCACCAACACCCTCCTGATCCGAGTGTGCAGCTGCGACTCCAAACACACCATCCTGTCCTGTAACGTGGAGCCGCTGTTCCTCCCGGCGGGCCTCAGCACCGGAGCGCTCATCGCCATCCTCGCCTGCATCGTCATCCTGCTCGGTAAACGCTCGCCGCTCCACATTTCAGAAATGCGTGGAAAAATACTTTGATGACGCGATAGAATTTACAGATACATTATCATGACCGTGGCATCGTTTTGTATTTTTAATGTCTGGAACAGTTTTTTAGTTTTTAAATATGTAAATATGGATCAATCTATTTATCTAAGTAAGTAAATAAACAAATGAATTACAAATGTGATGAATCTATTGTCTTTCCACAGCAATTGTAGTGCTTTTCGTGGCTCTGCGCCGCCAGAAGAAGGAGCCCCTGATCGTGTTCGAGGAGGAGGACATCCGCGAGAACATCATCACGTATGATGACGAGGGCGGCGGCGAGGAGGACACTGAGGCGTTCGACATCGCCACACTGCAGAACCCCGATGGCATCAACGGCTTCCTCCCTCGTAAAGACATCAAGCCTGAGCTGAGCTACAGCGTCCGTGCCGGACTCAGACCCGGTGGCGGTGGTGTCGACGTAGACGAGTTCATCAAGACGCGAGTGTGCGATGCTGACAACGACCCCACCGCACCTCCGTACGACTCCATCCAGGTTTATGGCTACGAGGGGCGGGGCTCCATCGCCGGCTCACTCAGCTCCCTGGAATCGGTGACCACAGACTCGGACCTGGACTACGACTACCTCCAGAACTGGGGACCGCGATTCAAAAAACTGGCCGACCTGTACGGCACCAAAGACTCGGCGACCGAAGACAACTCTTAACGACGGATCACGTTCACCTTTGCAAAAACAAAACCCTGCCCACCCTAACCACCTTCCCCGCCCCCTTTTTCCATCACTTCCACTAACGACGTGTGCTGTGTGACGTTTACTATAAGCAATTCCACAACTTTCATCTATTTAGATTCTTTTTATTTTTTCTTTTATTTTTTTGTTACAGTATACGTTGAGTATACTGCTAGGAATCTGTAAGGTAGGCGTGATCGGAACAGATGGAGCAGAAAATTTTTTTGAAAAAAAAAAATTAATAAAAGGAATAAAAAAATATATATAAATATATAAAGAAAAAAATGACACAAAATATTAAACCAACACCTCTGACATGGGACGTGCGGAAAGTCAAAGCGGCGCACGCGTGTGGGACGCGACGTATTCCGCGATGATTGCTGATACTGTGAACGAGCTCACACCAGAGAGAGGGAGAGAGAAAAACTGTTGCCTTATTAATACAACACACGGAAATACGTCAGCGATTTGAGACGTGTCTCTCATCAACTGCGCCTCCATCAGGACATCGGAGGAACGACCCAAAAATTTTCTTCTTTTTTTTTCTTTTTCTTCTTCTTCAACTTTGTATTATTTTTTTGCTTTTCCTCTGTATTATCTTAAACAGAAATCGGGAAAAAAAAAACATCCGTACAAAAAAAGGAAAAAATCTCCTTGATGAACAATCACACAGAAAGACACGTGAGCTCAGAAACCGCCTTAAATCACGGACACTCTCGCAGCGCAGTGCATTTCTTTTTTTAAATCGAAAACTATATCCTAAAAACAAACTAAAACCCATATAACCTGTGTACAGTACCAATGTGCGAATACGTCACTTGAGGATCAAACTCACGACTACCGGTTTCACATACGTCTTTTTATTATGATTATTACGATTATTATTTTATTATGATATAATTATTATGACTATCATTATTTTCAGTGTCTTCATTTTTTTATTATTATTATTATTATTATTTTTTTTTTTTCTTTAATACTTTTTGGTGTA
>JAOTQY010000034.1:564616-576143 GCA_026413445.1 Dolichallabes microphthalmus
AGTTAAATGTGTTTGATGATCAGAAACATTTTGTGTGACAAACATGCAAAAGAATAAGAAATCAGGAGGGGGGGGGGCAAATAGTTTTTCACACCACTGTATATATCGACATCTTCACCAATCCAAGAGTGAAATGGGAAGAATTGACTGATTTCTTCTCTCTTACATCATCAGGGCTAAAATGGGATCCAGCAGGTCTAACACCAGGTTTGAAAAATCCGTAACATTTGCTTAGTTCTGTTTAAATACAGATCGATGTGTGAAGGCAGGAGACGAGTTGGGTGAAAAACACCACAAAAGACTCAGTAATGACGTTTCCAGTTTAAAAGCAGAAGAATGAAGCGTGTTTATTAGACACGGCGGCTGCCATTCAGCTTCCTGACTAATAATCAGACGCTCTGTGATTAGACTCAGTAATGCATTTATGAGCATTCGGAGGATGAAATCCATCCATCATAGATAAGGAAAGCGGCTTTAGGAGACGGAGTGATTGATTTCAGGTTCCCTCACTTGACCCGGGCGTTAATGAATCGGCGGTGAAACGATTCCTCTCCGAGTCACTAGACTGTTCATGCTTTGTAAAGCTGATCTCATTCTGATCGCCTCCATGCTTGGTGATAATAGCGTGAGCGTTTTCTCCACCTGCTGTAGCTAATGAGGTATCGACTCAGATTAGTCATTAGCTAAAACGCTGATGATTCACTGTCTGAGTTGCTAATGACTCGGCCTTGTCTGTCTGATTTTCAAAATCACCTTCAAGTGCAGTTTTGTTCCCTGCCTTGACTCCTTTTTAAACATAGAGCTGAGCTGATTATTATAATACACAATAAAGTTGGACTATTTTTGATATTAAAGTAAAAAAAAAATGAGGTGCTGGGCTGCAAACTGTTAGTAGTCTAATATACTGTAAATTCAATAAATTTGTCGGTGTTCATAGTTTGCCCAAAAAGACTTTTACAACATCATTATTTGTATTTTGTTTGAGTACTGACGTATAGAACTTCCACACTTTATGAATTGCTCCAAAGCAGTTAAAACTTCTGAAATGTAATGATGGACGGAGGCTGTGATGCCTACTGTACACCAGCCTGTGGGAGGAATTTTTCCACCCTGTAAAAGTCCCTCATGTCTCAGCAGTGTCTGAAATCCAGTCTGAATTGGTGTCTTTGAGCCGGTGCGCGTCACTGATCTGAGTCTAATCTAGCAGAGTGGCGTTGGCTGGAGATGTGCAACCCGTGGCTCTGAAAGCTCTCTTCACACGGAGACAGAACTCGCTTTTCCATAGCACAAGGATTTCACTTTAAAAGACAAAAACACGTATTTTGTCATGTGTTATGCGTTCCCTTGAGTTTAAAAACCCAGAGCAGTGCTGGAGTAAATAATCCACCATGTTGGTAGTCGTTACAACGGCGACTGCATTCCTGGTTCTCGCTAAAATCCATCTCAGACTTCCTCAAACTTAAATCATTTTAATGTACAGTACACGTGCTTTAATTTCTGCCTGGAAATACTTTACATGTCTTTAACGCAACATTACAAATCCAAAACAAGCGTCAATTTTTTTATAAAACTTCAAAACTTTAAGCGAAATCCAAAAAAAATTTTTCAAATGCAAAAGTTTGAGAAGACTATTTTAATTTCATTTAATTTATGCAGTACAGCCTGAGCTGAAGTCTAATTATGGTGAAAACAACCTGAGTGAGGAGTTCTGATTGTTCTGAATATTTCAGTTTTTGCTTCTTTTTTTTTTTTAAAGCTAAATGAAGTGGATTTTTCTATTCTTTATTTCTTTGTCACGATCATTGAGCAAATCTGTATGGTGACCCTTGAGTCATTGATTTTGGATTGAATTGATTTTTAAAACCCAGATGAGACCGGTGTACAAGAGACACGCGGTCGATGTTAGATGCTGGAAATACAACCTTAATAAAGAAACCTAAAGATGACATTTTGTGCCATGTTATTGGATGACTTTTATTCCACATGCCGAATTAAAAACACCAAATGAATCATATTGGCGTTTGGCGTCTGGATGGGACGGACAATCCGCCGTGATTAACTCCTCGATCGTCTGACCAGCGGCTTATTACACAGATCAAGATGAGAGAATGACCTTCAGAAGGGCACAGGATTTTACTAATTACTTCATTTTGGTTCTGCTGACCCTCTTTTCACAAAGAAAAAAGCAGATGTGTGGGTCCTTAAAACCCAATTTTAGCAGAATGAAGGTCAGAAGAAAGTAGACGCGTCTCCTCCTGTGACTATCAATAATTTATACGTTTGCAGAGGTAAATCTGTGTCGTAATACTCCAGATAATTTAGAGCAGAGATCATGCCACGTGAGGCAGCGGGATATATCGAGCGTTTTTAAAATCCATAGTGTGTTGCTCCACTTAGGCTCCGTTTTTGACTGAAATTATTCAGCGCTCATTAAAAAAAAGGGGGCTTCGCCCAGATGGTAATAAAAAACAAAAAAAAAGATAAAACATACTGATATAGTATAGTTAAAACAGGAAATATGAAATAATTCTAAAACATTTAAATAAACAGGTATTGAAAAAACACTGCTTCTGAGATCTGGATTGTAAAGATGTTGTTTAATTTTCTACATCAGCAGCTCTGACAGTAATGCGGCTTGTTTTGTGAATATTATATGCACATAAAATGTATAAAAAAGCATCATGTGTCAGTTTAATAAATGAAACAGTTTGCTGTAAACAAGGAATAAAACACCCAGGGATGTGATGTTAAAGAGAAATAATCAACTTCACAGTAGCAGTATGGATTGTTTTCCCAGTCAGTGATCAACTATTTAACCTACATTGCTGTGTATAGATAATATACTGTAAGCTTTTCTAAAAAGTAAATTATATGGAAATAACATTTAACTTTAAGAGAAAAAAGGCTCATAATAAATTAATTATCATCCCAAGGTTGCAGTTTGATTAAAAAAGTTCAAAGAGGTGAATATAATTTTAGCGTTGCACAGTTGATAAATTTATTATTTAAAATAATTTTTAAATAAACCTGAATTCATTCCATTCAGGTTTGTGAAGTGTTCCGCCGGTCCATGTGCTCACAACACAAATCCTCAGAAGAGATTTAAAATTCCCCCCACAGCGTGAGTTTCGTTTCCACAAACAGCACCGGCGGCTTTTCCGTTCCTTTCCATCAGAATGAAGATTGATTTATACGTCTCTCCCGTCCTGCCTGGTGATTTATTACATGAGTTTCCTATTGAATTTTTTAATATGACTTGATCCGCCTGCGGGCGACACATTGGTCAGACTCTTCAGTCAGAGCTGCACAACAATTAAAACTGCAACACCTTTACAAAAGAACCAGAGGAACGACTGATATGTTACATGTTCTGTCTTTTACAACAACACCAATAATAATAATAATAATAATAATAATAATAATAATAATATTTTTAATAACAATAATAATTATAATAAATAATAATAATAACTTTTAGAAAGTAGTAAAATGTATTGATTATTTTGCTGAAGGTGTGTGTACCACAGTGTGATGTCTAGACGACTGGATCAGAGAAACAGCAGGTCCTGTGAGGCGGTCCCAGTATGCAGGGGTTCGTGCCTACCAAAAGTTCTCCAAGGAATAACAACCAATGAACCGGTGACTGAGTCGTGGGGCACAAGGTTCTGTAATACACACGGTGACTGAAGTCGACTCCGTCTGGTTCAATCCCACAGAACAGGTAATGGACCACAAACTGCTGAAAAAGTGAATTCTAGTTTTGATATAAACGAGTCAGAACACAGTGCATTACTTTATGGGGCTGTGGAGCGGTTCCAATGCTGACCCCGTGACCTCGACTGAAAGCTCCACCAATGGGCACAAGAACTGGACCAGGGAGCCATGGGAGAGGAGATCTAGTCTGAGGAGTCCAATCCACGAAGGCTCCACCTCTGATACTGAGATACTGCTCGGTGTCTGATACTCCACACACACCTCCAGAGGGCCAGTGGAGTCAAGGCCTTGAGCTGTTTTAGTGGCACAAAGGGACATACACAATATTAAGCAGGTGGGTTTGTTGTCATGTTATTACTTGATGGTCTGAATGTATAATTATCAGTGATTGCAATTGGAATTGAACTTTATTGGTCCGTAAATAGAATCGAATATATTGATGGCCCCTAGAGGTATAGACACTGGTGTCTACAGTCTGATTAGTGTGCAAACAGAACGTTGTATAAAGATAATAATGAAGCTGTCAACAGAAGCTGCATGTCATCTTTTAAAATAATAAATAATCCACCCACGTATGTAAGTTTGAGTTTCTCTCTAACGATCGGTAACTGAGCAGATGTGACTCCTCGAGATGTGTTTAGTGCCTGCATGAACTCAGAGTAACTCGGCCAAGTACAGACCGAGGGTACATCACAGACCAAAGACTTTTACTGTAAAATAAATAAATAAAAGTGTGTTCAACATTACAATAAAACACAGATGATAAATAAACTGATAAATATATACTATAGTAGATTATTGAGTAATATAATACATTCCTAAATCATGATTTATTTTGGTACTGGCCTGTCATTTACAATATGTCAGAAGGCACGGGTATGCAGAACAACAAAAAAAAGATAAAAATAAATTAATTGCTTATTTTCGTCCACACATACGAAAAAATTTATTGAACAGTGACAATAATATAGTACGCAAAAAAAAAAAACTTTTACACGTAAACATGTGTGAGTTTCACCACAACATAGAACCTCGAAAACAAAAGCCAAAGAACCCAGAACTTAAATAGTGTGATTGATGAATGAAGCCATAAACAGGTGTGAATAATCTGAGTCATTTGACTAGGTCTCTTGATGTGCTAGAGCTGATGAGTAATGTAGTTCTTGTAAGCCATTTTTGTCAGATAACTTCAAATGATAACTATTCTCTCCATTTCTCTCATTGTCCTGGGGGGCCTGGAGCCTATCCCAGGAGACTTAGGGCATGAGGCATGGTATATCCTGGACGGGGTGCCAATCCAATACAGAGCAGACACACATACACACAAACACTAACACTTTCATTCACACCCTACGTGCATTGTGGGTACACAATTAGCCTAATCTGCATGTCGGTGGGAGGAAACCGGAGTACCCGGAGGAAACCCACCAAGCACTGGGAGAACATGCAAACTCCATGCACACAGACCACTGAAATGAAGACTGAAGGCTGAAATCGAATCCTCAACCTTGGAAGTGTGAGATATACCACGATGCCAAGAAACCTAGTAGAGGCTTTTTCTTTTTAATAAAATCATTTATTTGTAGGCTATTTAGGCTTTAGGCTATTTAATGTCATATATTCGAAGCAGAGTGTGTTCTACAGTAAAACTTAGAGTTCTAAACATTAATATAAAGCTACAATCGCTACAACTCTAATTATAACGTGTTGAGCAACAAGTTAATCATTTATTACAATATTTGCACTTTGTTAACTACAAGCTTTATTTATTTAGACTGGATCTTTCAGACTGTAAATATTTTACTATCCAATGTGAAAAATAACACTGACATCCAAAAATAGTTTCCTAATTCTGTGTGTGTATAACGAAGAGACATGATTCAGGTTATGAAACTTTAATGTCAGACTGAAGGCCATCAAAAAGAACTCCAGCTAAATGAATGTGGCTGTTTAATTGATTTCCCCCCCCCTCAGGCTTTTCCCTTTCCTATGAATCACCACATTAGACCATTCGATCCACAGATTGCTGTGGGTTTTACACCAGAAGCCATTCCTGTCAAAACTCACCCATTCTTCTTGGACATACTGCATCTCCATTGGCTGGTTATTGCTTAACAGTGTCAACCCAGCGGTGGAGGGGCTCAAACCCCCAACCTTCTGCTCAACAACCCAGAGTCTCAATCCCCTGAGCCACCACTGCCCCAGCTGGTTAACAGATGCTCTCTTGCTTTGATTGAATGCCAGAAAATTACTATTTTGCATTGAAGCAGCTCATGAACTTTTATTGCACCTGTGAGTTGAGTCTTCTCCCAATCAGATATACGTACTTGCAGCTACTGGTAAGGGCTGACCCAAAGCTGACCCAGCTGATACGAGGGGGTATCAAAAGTTTCAAGATTTGCTCTGTCTATAATTTAGTTTTTTTCACTGTATGTCCTCCCTCACACTTTAAAACCTGGCAGTAGAATTGGCGATAGACGGTCCGGCCCCTGGGGATGGATTTTCAATGGACAATGCCACAAATGTCGATATTTGCGTACCTGTCTCGTCTTTTTTGGGGGGGAGATGACGGTCTCTTCCACTGTGAAGTCTCACCGAAGTTTGGCCACCGGTAATAATCCTTGACATGATGGATGGGTGATTGACGGAGATCTTGGCAGACTTCAACATGCTGTTTCTCCTGCTCCTGGGTCAGCAGCCTGGGGATGAACTTGGGAGCAACACGTCACATGTTCAAATTCACACGTGACTCACCAATAACAGTAATGTTGTTAATGTTGCCGAATGGTTTGTACATTTTCAGGGGTTTAGCTCACGGAAGGTATTCCAGATCTCTTGTCATCTTTGAGTGATGTTCTTCCACTCTTGAAGCATGCGTTCCACTCAAAACACCTCGATCAACTCGTCGCTGCATCGCCATAAACGTGCTGAATGGCAGATTTGATCAGAACTTATTCTAACTTGCTGTCCATGATAAAATAGCAGACAAGCAGACTTTTGCAGCTAAGCAACAAAGCTGAAGACTAGCGATCAGCATCACTATTTGTTGTTGTACCTAGCTTCTTGTTAACCCTGTAGTAAATCCATACCATCTTGACTGATCTGTATATATATAAAATGTGCAAAAGTTTAAAAGTGATGTAATATATAATAGGATGATAAAATCTCATTGCTAATGCTAATAACTGTTTGTTGCGCTTCAGTACGTGTTTTTGTTTCATGAAAAGCTCATTGTGAAACTTATTCTCTCTTCTGTTTACGCTCCACTTCTCAGGGATAGTGTGAGCTATAATCATGACCGAGGCTCCATTTTGAACATCTGTCCACAATTCGGCATCGTTTCATGTGTCATTAAACCTCGTTACACTTAGCGAGAGACTCGACTCGATGAAGCAAAAAAACCCTTTCGGGGATATCGGGGTGAGAAAAGAGTCTAAAAATATTTGTACACACTGGGTGCATGGTGCTTTCTTACTTAATGATCTGACATGAGAAGGGAAAAATTCTCTTCAGTGCAATTACACAGTTTTTTTTTCTTCCCTTTTTTCCTTTTCTGGTCCTTCAAAACACAAGGACAAATATAATTTATTTATTTATAAGTTGAATAATTTTCTACACAATAGACCATGGATCTTAATACTGGGATTTTGTTTAATGTAATTATTATATGTTATACATTGTGCTTAATTTTATTTGTTATATATTGTGTATATTTTGCATTTTTTTAAATTTCAAAATAATCTATTTTTACATTTTCATTTTATTTATTTATTCATTTTTTATTAAATTTTTTTTATCATAACATAAATGAAAAAAAGAATAATCAGTTATGATTTATTAGTTGACAGTATTTTATTTTATGATTATTATTTTGCGTTATGACTTTTATTTCAAAGTCAGGGCCACTTGATTTGGATCAAGGTGGGGATTGAGTGCTGACCCAGTCACCTTAATGCTCCCCCCCCCCCTTTTGTAAATGTTTTTTTGTCAGCTTGAGACAGAAACAAACGAACAGCCATCCATAAAAGTCTTGTGCGTGACTTGTGCCATTTTTCTCCACTGAAACGACGAGCGTCAGAAGGGACAAGCTGCTCGTGTTGTTGTAAACATCGATTCTGTGACTGAGAGAAAATCCTCTGCTTTTATTTCCATATTTTTGGCTCGGTGCTTTATAGGAGCGACACTTTAATTGCAGGCTGCAGATGGTCTTTCACAGCCTGCAACATGTTTGTTCTCCTGGAAATCGTTACCGCCATGAGCAGCATTCTTCTCAGCCGATTTCCTCCTGTTACATTCCTTTAACGGGTTCCAGTGGCTGCAGATTTCACTGGCTGCTAATTCAGGAGTCGTGATTGCATCAAGCATGATACAAAATGCCTTAAATACCTAAACATTAGTCTGAAACTGGACACTAAGGAGCCAATAAACCTAATGAAATGGTGGAGGTCTAGGAGAAACAAAAAGTCTGAAGTTCATTAATGACTCCTGGAGTTTTAGGAGCAGCAAAGCTAATAAACGCAGCAGGAGGAACTGGTGAAGATTCCAAACTTGAACGTGTCATTTCTTACTGCAAGAACAAAGTCCAATAACGAGCACCGGAGTTTTACAGAGAAGCAACAATGGTTGAGTTTTAAAGCCCAGTATTTAACTTTATAAGCCTTCCTGGGCCAAAACACTGAGCAGTAGCTGTGACTTACCTTTACACTGCTCCGATAGTTCCTGTAATGTAAACACTGCAAAAGTCTGAAAATGTAAACAACAAAAAGCGCAGAATATGTCAAATAATTAAATCATTATCTTAAATGAAATTAAATGTTTGTTTTTTCCATCCCTAATGTTTACAGTTTTAAGCAGGTAAAAAAGTGTGGAAAAACTATAAACATTAGGGATGGAAAAAACATAAACATTCGATATCATTTAAGATTATTATTTAATTATTTGTCACATGTAGCTTAGAGCACAGTGAAATTATTAGGTAGAAAGCTGGCGTCGCATACAGCGCCCCCTGGAGCAGATAGGGTTAAGAGTCTTGCTCAAGGGCTCAACAGCAGCAGCCCATGACTTTTCGTCCAGTAACAAATTTGAGCCACCACCAGCCCTACAACTGATATCATGATTTTGTGATGTGTACAGGAGGGACACGGCTCCCAACACCTTAGAAAGACTTATGTTTTTGTGAAAATTTTATTCTGTGTCCTGGTTTCAGTTTGTTTGGTAACGAATCTTTATAGGTGTGACACAGTTTGGGGGCCGCTTCCTTGGAATAACGCGTTTGAAGGCTGATGACATCATATTGCCACAACTGAGGCCTTCACATTTTTTCCTGACAAAGAAACACAAGGGCGCAATAGTGGAAACTTTGCAGCCCAACCTATCCCAAGGGATGGATGGGAAATGTCTTCCCTGGCTTTCAGGTGTGTATACAGTATACAGTGTGTGTGTGTGTGAGTGTGTGTGTGTATCACACACATACACACACCATGTGGCTTTACATAAAATCCTCTCTGAGAGACAGGATTTCATAAAGAAAGTGTCGCTCCATGACGTCAACCAACGACTGCCTGCACTGACTCACACCACACCTTTTTTATTTTATTTTACTTTTTACCAGGATCATTGTGATTTTATGTCTAATTTATACTCCATATTACATTGACATGAGGGTAAGGACCAGGACAAAAACATCCAATAATGCAATTAGGAAGTCCCCTGTAGACCAAATCGTCTCATTTCTGTTTGGCCTTCATGGCCACTATGAACACCACATCCTTCAAAGAAAGCAGCCCCCGAATTGACACACAGCTTTTGTTTTCTTATGATTTGGATTATGGTCATTTGATTACTTAGTTTGGTGCTCTCTTTTAGCAAAACAGATCTACAACCTAATGTCTGTTATTGTGGACCTGAAACATCACCCTTTGTGTGTAGAGTACAGCAGAGCTAACATACAGCTGATCTACAGTGTTATATTTGGGCCTCATTCTTGAGTGGAATGAACTATACCATGTGCAGTGAACTACACGATTCAGTCCAGAATAAAGACATCGGTGTGAGGATTAGTACTTATTTATTACCAGATGAAATGTTTTTGAGAAATATTACTTATAGTGTGCAGTTCATACTCTAGGGTTGTCCTTTGCATATTTAACTGAAAGGTTTTGTGTGTAAAAAGCTTAACTTTAGTTACTAGGGTCAGTTGTTTTAGTGGTGGGAGTGTAAAAGTGAAAAACATGCAAGATGTGTACAACTGTAACTCTTAAAATTGTAAAACTGTAAACAAGCAATAGTTTGAGTAAAAACAGTATAAAACAAAGTATAAAATATATAAAACGTCAAACATGTAAAGGTGTAAAACTGAAGCGTGATGGTGTAAAATTTAGTCAATAGTCATTTTTTATGCTAAGAGTGGAAATGTGTAAAAATATTACTGAAAATTTAGTTTTTATTAAATTGTAATTTTTGTCTTTAGTTCTCATGAGTTAAAAACTGATGCTTTTATTCATTTGTTTGTTTGTTTCTATGTCCTGTCTTCAGATGTTCAATAATAAAAACCCAAAGCCTGCTGAGATGTGTATTTATTTTTCACAATGAAAAACAAATAGCAATTTAAAAAAAGAAGATATATTTTCACATATTTCTGTGTGTCCAGTGTTTGTCAGAGCTGTTGTGATGGAGCCATCGACAGCTTACTGTTCTGCTGTAACAGAAGAGGTTGAGGACACATGACAGAGAGACAGCAGTGCATTATGCCTATTTTATATATTTAAGCTGAATACATTAACTGTAATCTCACTCTGTGGTGACGGGACATCATGGAGAACCCTTCCTGACACACGGTGTAAAAAAAAAAAAACTACCAGTGTTTGTAATTACGATGGGGCGTGACCTCATTTCTGTATTCATGCTGCTTGTGCTTTCGCAGGGTTAAAGTGATTAGCGCTCTCACAGCAAGCACTGGAGCAGATTCTTTATTCCATCTGAAATTGGAAAGCAGTCGTCTATTCCTAATGAGACGAGCTGCTTTTGTGTCTCTGCACCTTAGCAAGAAAAGAGCTAATCCCTTTATACTGAAAAAGAAGGAGAAAAAGGCAAGAAAAAAAAAGAGTGTTCGCTCTCTCTCTCTCTCTCTCTCTCTCTCACACACACACACACCCACCCACACACACTCTTCTGCTCTGCAAATTTTGACAGAGGAGATTTGTGCTTGAACATTTATACATGATAAACCTATACAGTAGCATGCGGTCATTCATCGTTTTCTTTTTCCGTTTTTTCCTTAAAAGACATCAAGCTGTTTTCTTCCTTCTTCTTCATCGTCCTCTTCTTCTTCCTCTTTTAGAAGACGAAAAGGTCCAGTGAATAAGGATTTTTCTTGCTTGCAGTGTATTCCTCCTCAGCTTTTTCTCCCTTATCCACTCTTTCAAGGCAGCTGAAGCAAATAATTGATTTGCATAATGCACCACACCTGCTGGAAGCTTTTTCTGGGGAAAACACAGTTAATGTACTCAGCTTAAATATATAAAACAGGGATAATTGTGCCACTGATCAATCGAATTCTGTGCTGAAAGCACCTCTACAAAAAAAAGGGAAGAACTTTGTACCTGAGTCTATTCTCAACTTTATTGTCTGCATAAAAAAAGCATAATTAAAACTTCTTATAAATTAATGACCAGCAAACTGCGAGTGCTAAGACCTGAAAAGAAAACTTACAAACAATGAATAAAATATTTGTAAATAAATATTTTTGTTATGGAAAATGTTTTTCCATAATGTTTTTTTTTTTTTTTTTTTTTCCATAAAAAACTGAAATGCT
>JAOTQY010000034.1:594735-605480 GCA_026413445.1 Dolichallabes microphthalmus
GGTTCTACAAATTTGTTTTGTTTACTCTTCTTCCACACATAAATTAACAGTAACTTTGTATTGTTAATTGGAATAAATCAACCCCCAGTTGTATTTGTGGGTCTTCTGCGCATTATTCCAACGGCCACATATATATATATATATATATATAAAGTGAAACCCCACTGTTCCTAACATGTTGGAAAATGTAAAAGATAATTTTTTTTAAAAGTTATCAATTACACACACAGAGTATATACTCACCTCTAAAAGGAACAGTTACTATAGAAATGATAACCTGCTAGAACACTCACACATTAATACAAACCCGTGATTTGCAGCTGCACTGCTGTCGGAATCCAGAATGCAACCCACAGTGCTGGTCGTTTAGATAAATTGAATTGTGGGAAGTGAAACGCCGGAGGCCTGAGCCACATCAACTCTCAGTAACGACACAAAACACGGCAGTCAATCGCGAGCTGCGACTCTTCACCTCGCCTCATCAGTCAATTTCCTTTCCCAGAGCCTCTTATTGTTAAAAGACTTTATCGATTTCATTTGATGCCTCATGCTGAGGATTCTGCTGATGAACCGATGAATGAGATCGTCAATACACACTCCTCCACAAAAACGTGGGAAACGGCGTCAACGTGAAAAAAACAAAACAAAAAAACTATGGATCGGCAACCCGCTCACGTCGTATCTTTAGTGTGGAGTTTAAAAGCAGAATGAAGCAAAGCTCGGCGAGGAATAAAGCCGTCTGAATCATGATCCGTCTCACTCTGAAGTCTGACTGCTCAGGGAGTTTGGAGGGAGAAGCCAAGACAACAAATAAAAAGAACTTGTGGATTATAATAATTCAGCCTGAAAGATACACTGAAGTTGCTATCGTTTGAAAAGTTTGCAGCAGAAGTGAAGTAATAAAAGGAAATAAAAATTTACCTGGTTGACCTCTAAAGCAGGTGTGGGTGTGAAGTGCATGACTCAAATGGACCTTTTGTACTTGGTACAGAGGCTAAACTAAAAATAAGTAAAATACAGCTTGGAACATCGAAAAATTCTAAAGATGAGAACCTGCAAGACATTTGATAGTTTTCTGAGATTTCTCTTTTTGTCCTTAAGGCTAAAACGCAGCTCTCCAGAGGAAACTGAATGAAGCTTCTTCTTATTTCTGGCTTTGTCAGGTACAGTAAAGTACAGTAGGATACAGTACAGCATTGAAACCTAAAAAAATTCAACACTTTGCTTTGAAACCATTGTGTTTATATTGTGAAACAGCTGGAAGGTTAGAAAATACGGAGAATTATTTAAATTAAACCTGGTCGAGTGAATTAGCATCACACACAACACACTTTACTTGGCTCTGCTTCTGCAAATATGAAACCAAATGTCAGATGAATGGATGGATGGATGGATAGATACTTTATTCATCCCCATGGGAAAATTCACAAGATCCAGCAGTCCTCCAAATGGTTATATCTAGAAAATAAGAAAATAAGGTAAAAACAATCCTATAAACAAAAAAAAAAGAAAAAGGGAAAAGCTCCTGTGCATATTATTGTGCAAAGTCAGTGGATTTGTGCATAATGTGCAAAATGTTTGTGCAAATAATGTTTGTCTATCTTGCAAGGGTGCCAAAATGTATGATTTCTGAACCGTTGCTATGGTGATGCCCTAAGGGAGACTCGATAGTACTTCTGTCAATACAATTTCCCCGAAAGGGAAAGGACGCGTGATGTAAAAGACGCGCTTTATTTCTAGTAGTGGATTCTTTTAGTTTGATGATGATGATTACATTTAGGTGAACTTTGACCCTGTGAGAACTACATGGCAGAACTAAAAGGTGGGTAAAAGGATTGCTTTCGATTTGGTGGATTTTTTTTTCTCTGCTGACAAATAATATCAATATATATTTTTTACTTATTAGCGCATGTGTGTGATCATACAGTACAGTGCAAAAGTCTTCCCTCATTTATATCTTGTTTCTAGAGAATGAGACCCTCATGCATTGTTTAACATAATTCTGAGGAACAGATCTTCAGGCTTTCTGAAGGACATTTTTGGTCTCTCATTTTTACTCCAGTTCTGAGTACCTGTAGCCCCACCACTGCTCCCGTTCTTTGTCTTCATTTAATCTACATCATTTAATTTCATTCGATATGAAGAAACAAGAGGTACAATTTAGAACAATACTGGATTTTCTCCAAACTATGAAATAACACATACGGCATGAGGTAATTAGGTCACAACAGAAACAGGTGACAACGACAACAACAACAGTAACAGTCGGTTTTTATTTTAATACATGAAGGTCAGCTGTTCTGGAACAGTTCTTGCAAGGACAGTATTGTGTCGCGTGTGTTTGTAAAACGCATCAAGCTCCATGATGAAACCGTCTCTCATGAAGACCTTCCCAGGAAATCAAGACCAAAACTGACCTCTACTGCAGAGGAGAAGCTCATTTAGAGCCACCAGCCACAGAAATCACCAATTAACAACCAGCACCTCAGATTAGAGCCGTTATGAAGCTTTACAGAGCAGAAGTAGCAGATATACAACTGTTTCAATATCAACTGTTCAGAGGAGATTATTGTGTATTTTGGATAAACGCCTTCAGTATTGTAGAAAGAAATAAACTTGTGTGTGTGTATGTGTAGTATGTAGTATACCGCGCATATATAAAGACTGTTCTAACACTCTGGGTGTTAATTAAACACTGGTGATAATTCCCTATTTTTATGTTCTCACCTTGTCCTGTCACCTGACCGTCTTCACCCGCTCCATGTTATCTCACTGATTTGCTCATTAAATAACTCACTCCTATGTTATGAATATGGATTATCTGTGTTTTAATGGCATTTACATTTAATGTTTGTTTACTGTAATGATAATTATTGAGTTTCCTTTGATAAATACAGCAGGAGGTTAAGCCCTCGCATCCTGCGCCGCATATTATACCTTGTGCCTCTGAACACGATGAAAACAGTCAAAGATAAAAGCTGAAGTTCAGCTAAATTGTTTATAGATTTACAATCCTGGCATTTGGGAGATCCGCTTATCCAACGTGACTTACATTCTTGACATTTATATAACTGAGCAGTTTGTTTAATAAGGAAATCAAAATTTAAAAGACGAGACACATCACATGTTTTGATTATTATTATTTTTATTAATTTATATTTTTTCTTCAGAAAGCGTTTAGCGCTGCAGACTCGCCCTTTCGTTGCGTTGAAAGGTTGCGGTAATTAAGTTTTCAACTGGGACTGTTATTATCTGCCTTTTCCGAAACTGCTGAAATGAAAAATTGCCCCGGAGCCACTTGTGGACCGACTGCAAAGTGCGGCGGAAATAAATATGCACTCATCACCAGCGGAGCTCTTCCTCCACACACACACACACACACACACACACACACATACTCTGGAGAGTTTCTCTTCTCATCTTTACAGCAGGAGAAGGTCAATGGCAAAATAAATATGTTCTCTAAATTGCCTTATTTATCCGTTTGTTAGATGGAGGTTGAAAAGTCAAGGTGGTGGAAATAAAGATGCGAGAAATAAATAGCCGTTTAGTGGAATGTCTTGAGTGTAGGAGGTAAGAAGGACAGAATGTTGAGAGGAGAGATGTGTTTCTGCAGCAGCTTGTTTGGCTTCAAGTTCATGTTCTGAGTGCTAATTTCTCTCGAGTCCACTGGTGATGATGACCGTGTGTGTGTGTGTGTATAGAGACTTTGCTTCTGATTTTAAAGTGCTCTTGACCAGAGTGGACAAAAGTTCAGTGCTACAGAGATGCAAACAAACTGAAGATTGTGATGAGCTGAAAAAAAAAAAAGATTTCAGAAATAAAATCTGTCTAATTATCTTCTTTCTCTCCAAAGAACACATTAGATGCCCATGTGATGCGACCTCATGTTTCTCATCATCTTTGTGGTAGAGAACATAATCCACTCTGGATAAGATGATGATGATGAAGATGATAATAAGCAGATCTCGAGTCTGTTTCATTTTAAGTGGCAAACAACTGCTTTTGCATGTGTTCTCTAGTTAGCTCTTACTAGAAAAGTTGATATAACCTACTGGAGTAACCATGGCAACCGTCAATCGGAATTTATGGTTAAAAGGGTCACCAGCAGCAGAGCACAAATAAAGATAAAAAAAGTTGCAGGGAAAATCTTCACAGGGTGTGGCCAGGGGGGCGGAGTCCGACCATGAGTGGCTGTCTGTTTTTTCTATTATGTTGTACACACTAAACTCCGGCCCATAAACAGAGTGTAGTGAGTAGTGTGAATATTTTCACAGGAGAATTTGTTGATTGGTCACATGACCAGGTAGTACTGTACCAATTACCTGGTGATAATTCTCAGACAGTGTATATTATTAGAAACACACACACACACACAGGTTTTTATTGCGCCAGCTTTTTACTGTATTTGTGAGAAGTGATGGAATATTGCACTAGGAACCAAATGTAATAGTTTTCATAAAACCACAAAATCCGATGTTTGAATTCATCTGTCCACTGGCGTATCAGCCCCCAAAGGTCTGCTGTTGATTCTCTGGCAGTCATGCAGCAGACGATCGATCACCATACTTACTTTTAGTAAAGCTTTCACAACTATAAATCCATAATGATAAATCACCGCACGCTCCCGTGGCCTGAAGTTGTTAGAAGCATCGACATGAGTGATGTAGATATTTTCCAGATCGATACTGGACTTAAAGTCTTTCTCTGTCCTCAGACCCTGCAAATAAAAAACACGCTTCCAATCCTGACCTACATTCGGCCTCGAGACCCGTCTCGCTGACCAGCTGTAAATCTGCTCACGACGGCTCCAGGCCGCATCGGGTCCATCAGATTCATTTGCAGATCTGCTTTCTAACATTTCAGTTTTAGCTTTATTGTTTACACAAAAGAATTACAAGTACAGAAGGAGTGAAATTACTGTGTGTAGAGAACCAACAGCGACAATAATGCAGAGGACAATGTAGAGAACCATCCCAGGGGACACGCGGGGTACACCCTGGACAGGGTGCCAGTCCAATGCAGGGCACACACACACACACACACACACACACACTATGTTCAATCTGAAAACACCAATTAGCCTAATCTGCCAGTCTTTGTGGACTGTGGGAGGAAACTGGAGGAAACGGAGGAAACCCATCAAGCACGGGGAGAACATGAAAACTCCACACACATAGGCACAGAGCCAAAGACAAGACTCGAACCCTCTACCCTGGATTTATGAGGACCACTACTCATGTACCTGAAATTAAATCTGTTTTTTAAAAGTTTTTTAAAAAGTTACTAAGAATTAAAATGATGAAATCCAACAAAAGTAAGGAGAATTCAAATAAAGTGCAAAAATGTATAACTTGTGGTAGAGAAGATAAAAGTTGCAAAATACTATGTGTGTATAAATTATGTTCTTTTGTGCAGTTGAGTGTGTAACCATCAGTTTTCAGCAGTCCATTAAAGTGCAGTGTGTAATAGTGAGGAGAAAACGATACACACTGTATCACTGATGTCACATGTTTAGGGACAAACACTGCAAAAGTTCTTTACTCTTTTTACCAGTTTGTTGTTAAGCAGCTGAGTCCGTGTCCCCGAGTCTGTGTCCCCGAGTCCGTGTCCGTGCACCCTGACGCTTTAGTATCATCTAGCAGAAGGTAGTAATGAGAAGAGAGTTTCTCTTGGTTGTGGTATTTTATGATCCTCCGTATGCATCTCATGGTGTAGATGTCTCAGAGCGAGGGAAGCTCACCTCCAGTGATGCCCCGGGCATTTCGTACCATCCTCCGCAGACTTCTGTGCTCAAGAGTAGTGCAGCTCCTGAACCAACAGGTGATGTTGGTGGTCAGGCTGCTCTCGTAGTATTCGCTGTTTAAAAATTTTCTGAGGACTGCAGGGTTCATGCCGAATCTTCTTAGCCGTTGTAGATGATGAAGGTGTCATGTCTTCTTCACCACAGCTCTAGAGCACAGCTGTTGCCGTAAAAAAAGTTTTGAGACAGACAGAAATAAAAATTTTCACAAAGTTTGCTGCTTCAGTGTTTTTAAATCTTTGTGTCAGATGTTACTCTGATGTACAGAAGAATAGCTTAAGGTCTGGGGAGTTGCCTGGACATGGACCCAAAATTTCCATGTTTTCTTCCCCGAGCCACTTAGTTATCACTTTTGCCTTATGGCGAGGAGATCCATCATACTAGTAAAGGCATCGTTCATCACCACACTGTTCTTGGATGGTTGGGAGAAGTTGTCCTTGAAGGATGTTTTTGTACCGTTCTTTATTTATGACTGTGTTCTTAGGAAAAAATTGTCTTTAGCAGAGAACCTTTTCTGTGGTCTTTTGTCTCGCTTTTATCTTGTTAAATCAAGAAATGTACAGTCGTAGCATGAGGGAGATGAAAACAGTCAGGAGGACATTATGATGCTGCCATGTGTAACAGACAGGATGGAGTGAGGACCAGTATTCTGTTTCTGCCAAACGTAACCTGTGGCCACAATGATGTTCTGTGTTCTAGAACAGTGATGGTGGTCAGGATGCTCACAGCTGAGCTGTGGATCTGTTCCAGCAGCTAGTTCCAGTTAGCCATGCAGCTACAGTAGTTCTGGTCAAGGGGAAATTATTTTTAAATACTTACAACTTGGAGCTCAGTTACGAATTTTTGGAGTTTTTTTGAGTCCCTCTGACACACACAAACACACACACACACAAATGTAGGCAGCTATCTCGCTGTATGACTCATCACAATATGAGAATTTGTATTGATTTATAGAAAGAAAAAAGTTAAAAGTAGGAACTAGGGCGCTCTCTCTCTCACTCTCTCTCCAGTCCCGATCTGTCCGTTTGTCTCTCTTTCTTTTAGTCACTCTATTTGTCTGCCTCTCTCTCTCTCTCTCTCTCTCTCTCTCCATCTGTCTCTCTCACTGTTCCCCATCACTCTTTTTCTCTCTATCTCTTTGATGTTCTCTCTCTCTCTCTATCTCTCTCTTTCTTTCTTTTACTTCTGGTCTCTTTCTGTACTTTTCGTCTCTCTCTGTCTCACTGTCTGTCCGTCTCTCTTATCATCATTGTCTTTTCATGCCTATTGCTGTCTCTTTTAGTGTTTGTCTTTGTATCTCTCTCTCTCTCTCTCTCTCTCTCTCTCTCTCTCTCTATCCCTGCAGTCAGTCCATCACCCGTGTCTAAACCGTGCCTTCTCGTGAATGACAGAGTGGAAATGTGGTGTTTTAGGCAAATTGACTTCGGGAGTTGTCATTCTGGGAAAAGTCAGAAAAGGAAATGGAGCTCGTTATAAAAATAAAACGAGCTGCAGAAATATAATATAATACAATATAAAAATAATGAATCGGTGAGACACGGTGTTGGACGTACCGAATGAGAATATTTAATTGACAGAGGTTGTTTTAGCTGCTGTTTGTTGGAAACGTTGAATCTGACACACTGCTCTAAAACAAACACATACACAGTGATGAAATTAAAACAGTAGTGTGGGGAAATTAATGCTTTATCTTTTATTTTTAGTTTCTAGTTTTAGTAATTAGAAGACACATGTGCATGTCTAGTTGTGCAAGTGCAGCAGGTTAAATCGATTTCAGTTTTTCTTATCTTCATGTGAACGTTACTTAAATGATGCGATTTTATTTTGCATTTAACACAGAAATACAGAATAAATGTCAGCTCAAGGCGGAGTTTTAGAATCTTCTAAGTTCAGTAGCAGCATCACACACACACACACACACACACACACACACACACACACAAAATCAGCGCAGATTCACTACTATCGGAAGTAGAGTGTCTTCAGAAATGACAGGTTGATGTCAGTGTTCAGAGTAAATGCTCTTACATTAAACTGCTGTGAGCACGTCCCCTCGTTTTAGCTTTAAACAGATCGTTTGTTCAGGACACACACATAAAGTCTTCCTGTGTGTTTCTTGTTTTCTCATTCCACTCTGAACGTTCCCCCGGTTCTGGTTACCAGCTGCTCCTTGTCACTGGTCTCGCTGTGTCTCATTACCCGGTGTGTGTGTGTGTGTGTGTGTGTGTGTGTATACACACATCACTGTGTTTGTGTTTAGTCTGTGTTTTTTTCCTTTTTGCTAAGAAGTCCTCGTTTGCTGCTTTCCCAGTACTTCTGAAAATTTCATGGGCTGTTGTTTGTTTGTTTTTGGCACAATAAACATCCATGATATGAAAAAACATGCCGATGGGAATTACAACTTATATTGAAGAGAGACAATTCATTATGAAAGCTAAGAAACTTTTTTTCCTCTTTTAATGCCACTTTAAGTCATTTATGTTTCTATCTTGGTGGTTGTCATGGTTTCTCGCTACAGTGTATACTGTATTTGTCACACTTAAACGATTGTGATCATCAAACAGATTTTAATATTACACAAAGATAACCAGAGTAAATACAAAATGAACTTTTTAAAAGTTTTTTAATACAAACTTGCCCGGCGCTATATGAAAAAAGTAATTGCCTCCTAAACCTAATAACTGGTGGTGTCACCCTTGGCGGCAACATCTACAATGAACTTTTTGTGATAACTGGCACTTTCACATCACTGTGGAGGAATTTTGGCGCGCACTTCCTAGCAGAAATGTTTTAAATTAGCCACATTGGAGGGTTTAAACTGTTTGATTATCTGAATAATTTAATTGTGGGTGTGCAGTTATTAGGTTTAGTGGGCAATTACTTTTTCACATTGGGCCGGGTAAATTTGTATTAAAAAACTTTTAAAAAGTTTTGTATTTACTCGGGTTATCTTTGTGTAATATTAAAATCTGTTCGGCAGCTCCTGAACGAGAGGAACACCGCCTTCAAGTCTGGCGACAGGGTTATTATATAGCACAGCCTGAGCTAACCTAAAGAAAGGCATCAGAGAGGCTAAGTTGAGGTAGTGGAGGAAACAACAGCAGGCAGGTGTGGCAGGGAGTCCAGTATCTTACCAACTACAAGACCAACGTAGTTGTTGCTGATGGTGATGCCTCGCTGGCAGAGGAGCTGAACTACAACTTTGCCAGTTTTGAGGTGGATCAACCAGATGCACCCATAATTACACCGGGCGCTCACGGAGCAAGGACAGAAGAAGAGTGGGAGGTGGGGCGTGTCCTGTGAACCATAAACACCAGGAAGCCTGCAGGACCGGATGGTGTCTCTGGAAGGGTGCTGAAGGAATGTCCTCACCAGGATTTTCAATCAGTCCTTGTCTCAGTCCACTGTTCCACCCTGCCTAAAGTCCTCAACTATAGTCCCCCTGCCTAAAAAAAAATCACAAATGAACAGTTTTAGTGATTACCGGCCAGTTGCTCTCACCCTGGTGGTGATGAAGTGCTTTGAAAAGCTGGAGTCACATCATTTAATTTCTCCTACCAAATTTTGACACACACCAGTTTGCATACAGGGCGAACAGATCCCGGCTACGCTATCCCATTTGGAGCACCAGGGGAGCTACGTGTAGCAAATTTTTGTGGATTACAGATCTGCGTTTAATACCATCCTCCCCCACAAACTGACAAACATACATTGCTGCCCATCAGCCTCAGCACTGGGTCACCACAGGGTTGTGTTTTGAGCCTCCTGCTCTATACCCTGTACACTCAAGACTGTACACCTGTCCAGCATAGTAAAACCCTTGTCAAATTTGCAGATAACACAACAATATTAGGGCTCATCATTGGGGGGATGAGTCTGCCTACAGGTATGAGGTGGAATGTCTAACAGCCTGGTGTGGAGAAAATAATCTTCTCCCCAACACCTCTAAGACCAAGGAGGTCATCATAGATTTTAGGCGTAAAAAAATTGACATTTCACCACTGTTCACCAGCGGGGACTGGCGGGTTCCGTACTTCCGCTTTTTGGGAGTACATGTTGAGGAGGATCTGAGCTGGGGCGTAAACACCTCCGAGATTCTTAAAAAGGCCCAGCAGAGACTGCACTTCCTGAGAATGCTCAGGAAGAACATCATCTCCCAGAGACGGCTGGTGTCTTTTTATTTTGGTGCTCCATTGAGGGCATATGCGGGTGGTACAGCAGCTGCACTGTGGCCCAGAGAACGGCACTGCAGAGGGTCATCACAACTTCCCAGAAGATCGTTGACTGCTCTCAGTAACTTGGAAAAATTACACAGTTTCCGCTGCCTCAAACTAGCCAATAAAATTGTAAAGAACAATTCACATCCGGTATAGTACTGTACATTAAAAACAAGAGCCAGTAGATATAAAAACAGTTTTTTGTCCTATTGCAACACCTTGTGTCACATAAATCTGTTGCATCAATGAACACTAATGTGTTCTGGTTAAGTTCTGGGAAAGGCAAAAGGGTTCCAGCGGGCCATACGAAGTATTACCGTATAACACTTGAGGACACACACCGAGGGAGTTGTTTTACAGACATATAGTAAAATGGAGAACGAAGAGATACGTAAGAGGCGTGGGAAAGTTCACACAATGTGAGAAAACTCTACACAAACCTGAATCAGCACTGTGAGCCAACAAAACAGGTGACAGAAAGAAAGAAAGGAGAAAACTGTCCTCTCGTTGTTGTTACATCGCTTCACTTCCGATTTGTGTAAACTTTACCTCATATTCTCATCAGATGTACAATATATTTATTTATATTTATCAGCCTGTAATTTATTTACAGTGGAACCTCGAGTAGCATAATTCGTTCCAGAAATTGGCTCGTATTCCAAAACACTCGTAAACCAAATAAAATTTTCCCATAGGAAATAATGGAAACTTAAATTATTCGTTCT
>JAOTQY010000034.1:639461-652661 GCA_026413445.1 Dolichallabes microphthalmus
AAGTCTCCTGGGATAGGCTCCAGGTCCCCCGCGACCCTGAACAGGATAAAGCGGTACAGAAAATGAATGAATGAATGTTCTTGTTGTAAAGTTGACTTGGCTAGATGTTGTGAATAGGTTCTTCATTATGGACTGAATTCTGCAGTCATCTGCTTTTGTGGTCTCAATGGTCTCCCAGGCCTTCTGCTGTTACTGGGCTGCCAAGTTTATTCATTCTTTTTAAGAATGATTCAAACCTCTATGTTGGCCACTCCCAATGTTTTTTTTTGTTGTTGTTGTTATCTCTCTAATTTTTTTTGCTTAGACACCTCTTTGGACCTCATGTCTTGAGGCCAAAAGCCAAAAAAACCTATCCTTGTTCCAGGATCTATGGACAAAGTACAAAGTATGATAAACAATTGACTGATGGTTGGAGGCTAGAACGTTTGAAGTTTAATGGAGGGATTTAAGAATGGGGATGGATAACTAGATAAACATCAGGGCAGCCAACAAAGCAAGAGACAAATAAAAAACAAGATCAGCAGACGTAGATAGATGAATGGAAGGAGATGGAGGAGGTCTTATATGAGCATCATGGACTGACTTTAGAGTATTGAAGAATTGAAGAGTTCTGGGTGCAGATCGAAGCTCCAGTATATCCACCTCCATAAATCAGTGTTGAATGTCCTCCCTCCTGTGAGAACGAGGACACCTCGTCTATTATTTATGGCCTCTTAGCAAGCACACGAGACACACTGTCACCAAAAATCCATTTACATCCTGATGTATGTGGAGAAACAGCTTGTGATGACAGCAATTTCAGGAGGGAAATTACCCCACACAGCCGAAAGAGGACACTGCCGGATTGAGCCGGCGTACCGTGCCCTGATTGACGGCTCACTGTAATGCAAAGCAGCATCGGAAATAAAGGAATAATCACAGAGACGGGATTTGGAGAAATGCAAAGAACATCTCAGGGAAGCTTTATAGCTTTATTTTGGGAGTGCGGACTGCAGGATCGAGGATGAGGGGGTGCATAAAGTAATGTTTAGATCGAAGAGGACTTTAAACCCCCTCAACCCCCACGCCCGAGATACTTGTCATTTCTTCTGCCATTTGCAGACACTGTATAATGTCTCGTGTCTAACGTCGTGTCGAGTGTCTACGCCAGCAAGAGACTGACGTAGGGGGAACGAGGGCCCTTAACACTGTGTGCTACTATGGTTAAGTGTTCCAATCGCAGAATGATTCCCTTAAGTAGGACAGAAATCTATTGTTTCATGAGCAAAAGAGCATGAAAAAAAGTTTTTTTTCCTTTTCTCCATCTGCAGCTGTTGGCTGCTTTTCAGTATTCAAGAGGGATCAAGGGGCGGCTCCGCGTCAAGAGCAATAAATATGCATGAGCATCTCTTCGGCTGCCGCTGATGATAATAAGCCATAAACAAAATGCATTTTCTTACCAACGCAAATAACTACACCCAAATTAATTTCCAAATAGCATGTCTGACCTTCTCCTAGAGCTTTTCTTTGTCCTCCATCCAGAGGGAGCGAGAGATCTTTTTCAGAGGCTCTGCATTAGTCGCTCTCGGTATTCATGCCATGACGGCATCATTAAAGCCTGCTCACTTCACCATAATAACTCCTTAAACGATGGGGCTTTCTAGATCTCAATCTCTCACAGAGATCCTTCTCTTTTTCTTCTGTAAGCCATGAATTATATTTTAGAACATTCTTATTCGGGACGTGAACTGACTTGGATAAACGATGCAAATATAATGTGAATAACGATCCGAAATTATGAAGTCTGGAATGTTGAAACGGCTGCTTTGGCATTTTCATGAGAGCTGATGATGGAAGTGACGATGATATTAACCCTTAAATCTCAAGTGTTACAGATCCCTTTAGGAAACAGGGGTTTAAATGATTGATTTAAAAATAAATAAATAAAAAAGATTTTCATATGGAAGTTCTGCCAGTGTGTGTCGATGAGGGAGGCATCAGATGTCCAATTGTGTGTTTGGTTGCTCAGATATGTCATGTGGAACCAAAGTTATCAATAGTTTATGGAATTTATATAATTAATTATATATACATAGTTCTGACCGAGTAATCTGATTCACAACCACTCACAGAAGAACACATCTGATAACGTTATGACGTTAAAGTTGTAACAAAGTTGTTCTGAATTGCCTCTGTGTTGTTTTACTTATGGCTTAAACAAAATACAAAGCTAATTGGCTTCTAACACAAGGCTGAATCCCAAATCCTTACAGCCCGAAAGTTAACGGAGCTGATATTATAAAGGGGAAATATAAAGTAAATAAGTAAATCTCAAGTAAAACACTCTCAAGTTTCTCAGGGCTGTCCACCACCTCCATGGTTTATTCTTCTCACCTTTTGTCTACAGAGTACCGAGAAGAATGTTGAAGAACTGTCGGAGCTTGTCTAAAACGGGGGTGTGTCTCAATTATACTTGATTCACCATTAATTTATGCATGACATGCTGGATCAGGTGCTATTAGATAAAATCGAGGTGCTGTTCTTACCACTGTTAAACCACTGATTAATGTAATTGTTACAGCGATCGATGTTCATGGAGGTGTGTAATACTGATTAACACCAGATTTCTGTTAAAGTTATTTCAACACTCACTGTCTTCAGTGTTTGTCTTTCAATAATAAGATTGAAGGTAAGTGTTTGTGTTTAAAGCTGCAGGATTATCTGAGAAACATTTCTTTTAAATTTCAATACTTTGCAAAGATGTTAAATCGACACAGGTGAGTTTAAAACTCTGAAAGTAGAGATCAGAAAATCCATTTAAGCAGCTGCGTAACCCAACTCTGAACACCAGGAACTTTCCTCATGCTAAGTGGATCAATAAACAAAATAATTCACTTCCAGGTTTCCTCGGCAGCCCCATGACGTCTCTCTTCAAAATAATTTTAAACCTTTCATCCGAGGTGCCACAGAACATTTGTAACACTTTTAAACTCAAACAAACATTTATTGTGAAAAGACCCTGAAACAAAATTCACTTTGATCACTCCACACACTTTACGCCATGTTTCTTCAAAGATTCAATAAATACCCGCAGTCAGAATGTTAATTCTCTCAGACGTGGTGCTTTTCGCTTCTGTGGATTTTAACTTTGTTTGTACCTTTTGGGGATTTGAGAAGTGAAATATTGCAACGTTCCCGAAGAGAAACATCTTCCTGACTCTTCCATCTCTGACGCTGCTCCCTTAAGCTACTGTAACACCTCCTGCTTGTGTGCTAAAATAAAAAATAAAATAAAAAAGGTTTGTTTTAATGTAGAGAACCAACAACAACTACGACAACAATAAAACACACTCAGAGACACTTTATTTCAAACAGGAGAATGAACAAGCGGATGCCCTACAGCATGGCCGGACAGCGCAGGGAGTTTCTGTCCATTTAAAACCGCTCGTTTTCCTGAATTACGTTTCTTGATGGTTTTAATAGCTGTGCGTTTAATTAATGTCTATTTCCAGCTGCCCACAATCACAACGTCAGTGTGATCTCTAAACACTGAAGCACTGATTACAGACAATCACACAGAGGGATAGGAACACAGCGGAGTGAGCGCGTGATTAAAGATCTGTCTCATGACCTGAGCTTCAGCATCCACTATACGTCTACTGAGATGATATGAAGATGTGAGAACAGGCCCGCCCCTCTGCAAACATGCCACCAGTCACAACCTTAATTCTTCTTCAAGTGCCTTTCGTCTGTTTGTTTGCCTTGTTTGCCATCTATATTTTGTATGTTTTTTGTTTCAAAACTAGCTTTTTTGCTGATAAGTATATTTTTCTTTGTCTCGCTTTTCTCTCTTTTCTGTCTACCTTTACCCATTTCTTTTCTTTTCATTGATTTTCTTTCTTCCTTTAAAATATTTTTACATGAATTATTACTTAAATAATTTTAAGTAATCAACAGTATATTATAAGTATACTGTACCATACTTTTTTCTTTCTTTTTTTCCCCTGTTTTCTTTTTCTGTTTGTTCTTTTGTCCTTTTTGTATCGCTTTTTTGTTTTCCTTTTTCTAATTAATTTTTCCACTTTTTTATGATTCCTTTCTTTATTTTTATACTAAAAAATACTTTTTCATTTAATTCATTTCTTCTTATTATTTCATTCTATACTTTTTCTTACATTTTTCTACCTTTTCTTCTTTTTGTATTTTGTTTCTTTATTTTCCATGTAAGAATTCAGCGAAAGTCTTTGACTTTTTTACTTTTACATATATATTTTTCTACTCTGTGTTCCTTTACTGTGTTGTTTTTATCTTATTTATTTTTTCTTTCTTTATTCCTAAAACACTTTTATGTTTATTTTTGTTCTTCTTGTTTCTCTTATTTCTCTTCTCCCATTCCTTCTCTCCTTCCCTCCCTCCCATTGGATCTTCCCCTTCCTAAGTAAGAGACCCAGAGGAGCAGATGACCTTGACCAAACTGTAACAACATTCCAAACATGAGAACCAGAATCAGAGTCAGAAAACAACAGGTCATGTGATCTACAAACGGCTCAGTTCGGGGCGGTGCCAGGATCAGACAGACGAATTAAAGCAGGATCAAAACCATGACATTGACACGGAGACACAGGGGCTGATACACACCTGCTACAAGAGAGTAATACTTCACAGACTAATTTACCTGTGATGTTCCTTAAGGTGTCAATACTTTTGTTGGAAAAATAAATACAATATATTCCAGTGTGTATAAAACCCGCTCGACATTTAGAGACTCTGTAGCTTCTGATTATTAGAATGTTATGTGGATTTAACTTCACACAAGCCATTAGCATTTCACAAAGTGTTGACCTTTCTCTCCGGGTAGAAGGCAGATGCTGGAATAATTGAAAATGTAAATGCTCGGGAATATTCATCTGATCTGCTTGGATCGCTCGCCTCGTGTTGCCTAGTTGATGTTCTTGTTGTTGCTGTTGTTGTTTTTCTTTTAGAATTGCCGAACCAAACTTCCAAGATTATGCAAATCGGCCTGTCAGTGTGACCCCGCCTTCTCACATTGTTGGTTGTTACTTTTTCACCCCCCAAATTAAGAATTTTTCCTCAACACACACTGACACACACACACGCACACACACACACACACACACAAAGGAAAGCAAATACATGTCAGAAAACGTATAGCTCAAAGCTTTATCTCTTTGACTGTTAAAAAGCACTGACACTGGAGACTCCATACATGTTACAGAAACACATTTCTTTATACAATACAAGAAACTTCATCAGCTTTTTCCCCACCCCCGTTTGATATGTAGCATGTGCTTTAAAAAAATTTTTAAGGAGATTTCAGTGGAAAACCTATTAAAGGAGTTCCTGGGAGGCCGGTGTTTCAGACGTGAATCAGTCAGACAGTCCGATAATGGCTGCAGCGTACTGAGAAAACTTTCTACAGTATCTTGATGGTGTCCAAGCACAAGTGAAAGCACTGGGATAAGTGTATTAGTGTATCAGGAGATTATATAGAGAAATAAAGGGAGCTTTTACTCTCATTCAAAAGTCCCATTTTAACTTGAACAGACGTGTTATTGAACGTTGATGGATTCTGTCTATCTAGTGCATTAACATTGTATTGAAACGTACAGTGTGTTGCACATTATCCTTAAAATGATACGTCACCTGGATCACTCTAACATCCTGAGCCTGGTGCTGATCAGTCCACAGGTCTGGTCTCCGTCTGTCCAGACTTTTGTGTTCGCACAGAACTCTGGTTTATGGCTGAGATTAACACTGCTGCTCAGCTTTATTTTTAATTCACGTTTTAAACTGATAGCTTTTTTCAGGCATTCCTTTTTTCATCCCTTTTCAAAAGTCCAATTATGGCTCCACAAAGCAATCCATCATCGGAATGAAGTCGGCTGCGGAGGAAAATTAAATGTGTCAATTTAAATTAAGAGCGTTTGCCATCTAAAAGAGGGACAGCGGTGACGAGGCTTGCTGATGAGTTTACTTAATGCCTGGCAAGCGTTTCACACACAGGCAGGTTAGAGCCTAATTGGAAAATGTCAGTGCTGAAGAAAAGATTTGTGTGCAATAGGTAAAGGAATGAAAGGAAAAGCTGAAAGTGAGTAATCTGCTGAAAGTTCACTGCTCGTGTGTCCGGAATCTAATTACCAGCCATTACACTTCGTCCATCTCGCATATATGTAGATTTAGTTCAGACCTCCAGACCCCATATCTTTAGGATTCCTTGCTGGAACTAATTATTTTTATGTTTCCTGTCTAAATAAATGCCACAGAACTTAATGCGGGCTTAAACTTTTCTGATGACTTTGAATGAAGCCACTGTGAAAATTGCAGATCATCCTAACATCGTCTAGCACCTGATTCCTGTTGCCATATTTCATGGAAAGCGCCCTAATGAATTCATTTACCTTTGATTGGGGGGTCATTTGTCTGATTACGGTGTGATTGGCGAACTGATTAAATTTGAGGGCAGGCCACGAGGAACGCAGAGGAAATGATAAATCTAACCTGCGGTTGGGTCGTGACACCGTGAGTGATTTGACGAGACTTATTTTAGCGCTCGAGCCTGGCGATCTGATTTCAACCTGTGATTGCGCTAATTGATATTCATGGCTTCCGTATGTCCGTACAACATGTAATAATGATCTGACAGTCACAGGGGAAATAACTCGGGACATGGCTGGAGAGACGAGGCCGCACGCTCACTCTGTTTGTCTTACAAGTTTATTTAAAAATCTGTTATGTTAATAATGAATAGAAAATAACAACATCCTAGGTTTTTCTTTCTTTTTTTTTTTTACTCGAGTCTGACATTAAAACCATAAAACATTCCTCATTAGTTAAACGTGAAATTATATATTGGGTACTCTAATGTTTGTTAGATCATTATTCATTTATTTATTACTTTTTTAAAGTTTAAGTTAAACCAGATTGAAAAATTACGTTTGATCAAAGACCAGTATTTTAGGATCCGTAAAAATAATATTATTATTATTTATTTTTTTGTTCTGGTTACATGACCATGAGATTATACACACACACACACACACACACACACACACAAACATTGTGGGAAATATTTTTTTTTATCTTACATTTGCATTTTAATTTGTTAATTTGTTTTAGAATTATTATTCTAGTTTTACTGCCAAATTTCACATGCCACTTTATTTATTTATTTACAGGTGTACCTCTGCCATACAAATTTAATCTGTTCCGGAGACGAGTTCTTAAAGATAAATACGAAATGTCGTATTGTGAAACACGTTGTCCCATAGGAAATAATGTAACTGCAGATAATCCGTTCCAGCCATCAAAAAATATTACCAATATTACCAATTTCCAATCATATTTTTGCATATAAAATCAATCAAAAACATTTAGAAAAGTAAATGTAAATTAAGAAAAATATGAATAAATAGACATTAAACCTCACTTAACCTTAATTTATGATTCTTCTCGGCACCGGCTGCTTTAAAAACCAAACTGAAAGCGGCTCCCCTTTCTTCTTGCTACCGTCCTCAATAACATTCTTGGGACTAGCGGTGTTACGTCTTCACTAAATCTTACAAATAAAAAAAAAAAACACAAAAAAACATGTAAACTCACTACACTTGGCTTTACGCTGATGCAAACAAGTTTTGAACGGCTCCCGGACATACAGTACACGCGACTTTGTACAATTTGTGTGATTATATGGTAAAAACGCATTGTATGCCGAGTCAAATTTCTTGCAAAATTTCAGTTCTTAAGACAAAAATTTGCAAGTTTGTATGTTGAGGTACCACAATATTTATTTATTTATTTAGTAAAATTCTGCTTCATATACTCCTATTTCCTCCTGTTTACCTCATTTTCATGATTCCAGTCTAAACCTCAATAGTTCATTCTCCAATAACTGATAGCATCGCTAATAAACACACTATTACTAACTTCAAAACAGGACAATAAACTTTAAAGTGAGGTGCAGTAACACTACCATAAGATTCATTCTGTTCATAAGAACATATTTTTATTAAATCTATTAAATTAGTAAGTTTAGCTGAAATTAGATTTAATATGGAAAATGAGCATTTATTTAAAAACTAATATCACATGCCATCCCATCCCATTCTAAACCACACACACACACACACATACACACACACACACTGCACAGAGCAGATGTGAAGTCATTTCCATAAGGCAGGAACATTACGCGGCGGCTCTGTGTGTGGTTTATTTGTCACAGTTTGAGTGAATAGAGGAGCTGAAACTCAAATAGCCTCGAGCCGTACTTATTTTAATCCCATAAACCAATTACAAAGCCATCAGACAAAATACGCCTCGGGAGACACGCAAAGTCTAATTTAATGCTCGATAGCAGCGTCCGACTGCAACATGCTACTTCCTACAGTTAATCTAATAAACAGGAAGTAAACGCTCGCTTTTAGCTCACACATTTTTTTTTTTTGGCATCAAAATTACAACAAAATCAGCTGCATCTAAAGATCTGTGTATTCTGTCTCCTGATTGGTCAGACAGTGTTGATTAATTTTCCCTAACCGCAGCTCTGTCAGTATCGCAGGATTATGTTAATGCACGGTTCCTGATACTTTGGTGTTTCCGTAGCAACAGCTCGTTCACAAAGGATGTGTAGGTTAAAAAATAATGTTAAACAGTTGCTACAGTACAGCCTGTAAGTAGAGCTGTATCAAATATCCATGGAAGGAGTCTCCAGTGTCAGCGCTATGTAATGTTCTGAGGAAAACTGTAAACTTGAGAAAACTTATTTAAAAACCTTAGAAAACTTAATTTTTCCTGACTAATGTTTTGCAGTTTCTCTGTAACATGATCAGACAAACAAACAAACAAACATATCCTTTGAGAATGGTCCTCAGACTTAAATGTGTCTGTAAATGGAAGAAAAGTATAAAGTGTTTTTAATTAGTTAACAACTAATTAAAAAATCACAACTGTTGATGAATTGCTGTTATATGGCAATATGGTTGGAAAAGAACACTTTGCTTAGATAAGTTAGCTTCTTCACACTAAAAATGTTGTTGATCTTTCGGCTGCTCCCGGCAAGGAGTCGCCACAGCGGAATATCCAGTCCGCACAACAATTTGGCACAGGTTTTACGCCGGATGCCCTTCCTAACGCAACCCTCCCATTTAATCCGGGCTTGGGACCGGCACTCTATCCAGTGGCTGGGGTGTGGGCACTGGCTGGAATCGAACCCAGGCCTTCCGCATGGCAGGCGAAACACCTACCACTGAGCCACCAGTGCCCCCTTCTTCACACTAAAAATAATGTATTTTATTTATTAATTACATTTGAAAATATATGTCTATTGACTTCCTGGCTCAAAAAATAATTTAAATGAGCAAAGACTTACAGTAAGCACATTTGATTGGTTAATCACCGCAACTGTTAAAAAGTTTTCAATTACAATAATTCTTTAAACTTCAACTGATGTAATGAGCAGCTTCCCATGTCTTAAACTATCATGATGGAAGCATTATCCAGCAGTCATGAAAAAAAAATAACGTAAGAGCTAAGAGTGAAAGTAAAAGTAAGAAATGGGCGTGTCAGGGTAAGAAGGGAAGCGCATGAAGCGATGCACTCATCATGCTAGTGTCCACTGTACAAGCCTCTGGGGACAGAGTTATGATCTGGGGTTGATCAGTTACTCAGATCTAGACTCAGCAACGGTATGTGGAAATAAAATAAAGTTGTCTGAATCATCAGGTTATCACATCTATGGAGTTTTTCTCCCCTTAATATCACTCGGCATATTCCAGAACTCAGAGTGTGAGAGAGCGGCTCTGGGAGCACGAGAAATCATTTACACACATGAACTGGACACCTGACCTTATCCCTAATGGAAGTCTTTGGGATGTACTGGAGAACCATACTTTACAGACTGGTTCAACTTCCCCAAAATCAATACAAGATTTCTGCCAGGAATTAATTCTACTCTACTGAAATAAAAGTTGTGATGTTGCATGAGGTTGCTGTAATCAAAGCTAAATTTAATTCAGTGAGATATTAGAACGTGCAAAGTTCATTTTTGACCTGGCAGTGTATAGTTTGGGCTTAAAAAGAGCTCTTACAGTCATACTGAATATTGTGAGAAAAAGTTGATGTGTCATTTGGTTATTTGTGTGTGGAACCAAAACAGTTTCTAAAACACTGAGTAGGAATAAAGGCCTGAGTCAGAGCCAGAGATTTTGTAAAAGCATCTCTGCTCATCCAGCAGAACCCGGCCATCTGTGAGAAGCCTATGTGTGTGTGTGTGTGTGTGTGTGTGTGTGTGTACTGGCAAACTCACTAGTCAAGATTGATAAGTTATGAAATTAGCTTTGGATTTAGCATGAAAGATTTGTTCATTAAAAATACATTACATGCAAAAAGGATCAGTTGATGCTAAATGGAACAACCGAAAATCCATTAATTGAGACTCGGCCTCTTCCTCTTAGAGACAGGATTCAGTGCAAGGCCTGCGTGAAAGTGGCGAAAAAAAATCTGAGTTGAAAAGTGTGGAAAATCTAACAGACTTCCTTCAGTACAAAATCAGTTCCTCTTAATGTGAATCACGATTTAGGAAAAATAATCAACACTCACAGTGATGGAACACGACAAAACCTTCAGAGCATCCAATCAGCAAATTTTATTACCGCTCAGAAAGCCGAAGACAGGTAACTGATGCTCCAGTGGACTAAAACAACCTGCGCTCCGCCATTACGGAGCTAATGAGCCGAGCCAAGTCGGCCCGCTCCACCCTAATCCAGCGTGAACCTCGCAGGAAAACGGCACGTTTACTCGACGTGAAGCAGACAGACCGAACAGATGATTATGCAGATGAGCATCACGGCCTCTCGCCCTGAGACTAAACCGCTTCCTGATTGCTTTTCTAAAAACTTTTACTAGCAGATGTTTTACCTCCAAATGACATTTCCAGCTCATGGGTGACCTTTTCACTACAACCTGTGCAGAGGCATCATAAATTAGCCGTACGTTTAACTAATAAATGTGATGCTGTGTGATCATGAAAGAGACTTAAAGCACCATTTAATCATAATGTTTAAATGCATCTAGTTATACTGAAATTTATTAAAATTTAAGGTTCCTAGAGAGGGAAATATTCTGAGCTTGAACTTAGATAGTTGTGGCTGTAATGAAGTATCACTTTTTTACACCAAGTGCATTTTAGATTATACAGTGAGAATATAGTGCGAAGTCTGCAGAACTTACTGATGGACAGATGGTCAGTGATTTGCTGTAACGCTGTATGTCGACACGTTTTCAGGTAAATTACAGGAGTGAGAAAATGAGGAGATGCAAATCAAAACTCTGAGGCTGAAATCTGACTAATGTTTATTTGTTTTCTAGCACACACTCAGTTAAGAGTTAGTTAAGTTTGATGATATACAGTACAGATAGTTATTTTGACAGAACAGCAGATTTTCCCCAAACTGTTCAAACTCCAACATCTATATTTATGAGTTTGTGATTCGATTCTTAACTACTGTATTAGACTCATTACAGATATGTTCAAGCGTAAAACTGTTACAAAACTCTCTGTGTTCGGACTCCTTTAAGTCAGAGCAGTATGAAGGTTTTCACCAGCTTGTGCTACAGTAGCTCTTCTGTGGGATCAGACCAGACGGACTAGCCTTTGCTGTCCACGGCTGTTAATGAGCCTTGGACACCCATGACCCTGTCGCCGGTTCACCAGCTGTCCTTTAGATCCTCATACTTGGCCATTTTCCCCACTTCCAGCAAATCAACTTCAGGAACTGACTGTTCAGTTGCTGCCAAATATATCACACCACTTGACAGGTTTCATTGTGATGAGTCATCACTTCATACTTCATACTTCGTTGCAGAAGTTGGCTGGTATTCCAAAACACTCGTAAGCCAAATTTAATTTTCCCATAAGAAATAATGGAAACTTAAATTATTCGTTCTACAGCCCAAAAAAATAAATACATAAAAATTGATACAAAATATAAAGTAAATATAAAAGAAATTAACCTGCACTTTACTTTTCAAAAAAGTTAAAAATAAATCCCGACAGATAAGTGTTTCCGTTTGTGCGTGCAGGCAGTATGTACAGTATGTGTTTGTGCGTGCAGTATGTGTGTGTGTGCGTGTGTGTGTGTGTATGTGTGTGTGAGGCTAGAGTAAATGGAGACTCTTCCTTTCAGCTCCTCTTGTCTCCCCTTTCTCATCTTACACAGTAAAACTTTCTTCTTTCGTCTGAATTAAACACACATTAACGGAAAGACTGTTGTTCTCACCTAAATTATTAAAGCTTCTCCACTTTATTTTTAATGTTGCTCGCGAGCGTAACAGCCCGTTAATTCATGCTCGTGTAATGATGAGATGGACAAACTGGTCGATGCCCGTTCTTTTATTTGCTGCATTGTCGGGCTATACAGTAGTACAAACTTTCGGGAGGATCCTGATCCTGACCACTTAAATCCAGCTAAAAAAACTACTGAAGAACAAAACTCAGGTTTTATGTCCTAGCTCACATCTTGCATTCGCGTTCAAACACACCGGACTGCATTACCCACAATGCATCTACCCAAAATGCATCTCCCGCACTGGACTACACTTCCGTAAACAGCTGGCATAAATCAACGTCTCTCTCCTGCTACACTGTTTAATCTGAAATTAGCAATAAACAGTTAATGACACTCGTGTGAGCGCAAACTAACAGAATCACCGCTGTAAAGTAAAACAGACAAACAAATGAACCAGCACCTTACCTCCGAAAAGATTTGTGAACTTTCTTCACAAATCCGAGCCGAGTTTCTTCGGAGAGAAGAGTGTGTGTCTCTCGCGCGTGTGTGTATGTGTGTTTGTTTGTTTCTGAAGGGGGCTGCGCGCACACAGCCGGCACAGTGTCAAATTATGCTCGCGCACAGACACACAGACAGACACACACACACCACGATGAGGAAGAAAATGGATTTTTAACCTCTGTATTGAGAATTTCTTTTGTTTTACTCGTGCGCACACACGTGTTATAAGAAACAGTATACACGCTGTACACACGCGCTTCCGAACACAAAATAAACTATGTTTTACACACACACAGGTTCACAGTGTTATAGTAAACAGTACACACGTGCACGGATGATGATTATACCAGTAAGAGACGAGCACTAAGACCCAGCATTAGAGATGATTACCCACAATTCTGCAGTGCAAGAGAGA
>JAOTQY010000034.1:690434-705732 GCA_026413445.1 Dolichallabes microphthalmus
CCACACACACACACACACACACACACACACACACACACACACACATACACACAGCAATGAGCTGAGGATGAAAATGTTTTTTTAACCTCTGTATTGAGAATATCTTTTTTTGCTTTACTCGCGTACACATGTGTGTTATAAGAAACACGCGCTTCCGAACACAAAATAAAATATGTTTTACACACACACGTGGTCACAGTGTTATAGTAAACAGTGCATGGATGTTGATTATACCAGTAAGAGACGAGCACTAAGACCCAGCAAGGGAGATGATTACCCACAATTTGCACCGCAAGAGAGAGAGAAACCGTTGGCTCAGTTGTGATCACATGACGCTCGGCATCAAAATAAGAAGCACATGCGTGATACATGATACTCGGTGCTCGTAAACCAAGACAATGCTCGTTTTCCAAATCAAAATTTATTACAAATATTTGCTCATCTTGCGGAACACTCATAAACCGCGTTACTCGTAATCTGAGGTTTCACTGTACGTATTTAATAAAGAAGAATAAAAAAACTTATAATTAATTTGGTCGTATTTGTTTGCTCTCTCTCACTCTCTCTCTCTCTCTCTCTCTCTCTCTGTCTGTCTCTCTCTGTCCTTTCCTGCCTATTGCATTCTCATCGTGCTCTCATTTTCAGTCTAAACAAATGGATGAAATTCCCAGAGCGTGGCCGGTCATGTGTTGGACGCTCTTCTTCTTCACCGTCCTCTGTCCTCTCCGTATTAATAACACCTCAGGAGAGACTCTCGACGTCAGGTTTATCTCAGGAGGAGACGGGCGAAGCTAAATGGAGCCTGAACCTGAGAACAGACCTACCTTTCCGTGGCGAGGGGACACTCTGAGCGCATTAAGCGAAACTTCAGTAATGTGAAAAACAAATGGAGGGAGGGAGGAGGTGCTGGAGGTGTTGGAGGTGTTGGAGGCAGAGGGAGGGAGAGGGGGGTGGTTGTCCCTGAAGAATCGGCTCAGCAGCAATGCATCATACCAGGCCATAAATCTCACAAACACTCCTCTTTCTGAGAACAAGAGCCTCCTTCCTTTTCTCTTTCAAACAAAGAGGACGTAAGAGTCGGCTGATTAGAGGTGAAGTTTATGGAATCCTCCGTCTCACAGGAACGTTTTACTGTGTATTTAGAGGCTGAGTTTTTTTTTTTCTCCTCTCTTCCTAAAGTTAATCCGCGAAATTTCCCTTTTAAATTTCCCGCCAGCAAGATTCAGATAAAGACAAATGAAGTTTGTGCTCTTGCTTCAGGAGCGGTGGGATTAGTGGTAATAAAGATGCATTAGGAATCGGAATAACGCTACTTGGCAATGCGTCTCGTGTTCACGGACCCGTAGGGAAGCAAAGCAAGAGCAATCTCTCACCCCCAGCCTCCTCATTGTCTCTTGTCAATCAAATGCGTGCATATGATAATACAGTGTGGCGTGTTGGGTGCTGAAGTGGCACAGGATCCCTCGTCTCGCCAGAATGATCCCCATCTGTTATGTCTAACACCTAGAAATTACCGCCAGGCTCATCCTGTACACCGCTTATTCCGATATTAGTAAAAATAGATGGGTTTGTACGGAGGCGACGGCTTTTTGTTGACACGAGGCTAATGGCATGTCAGCGTCACGCTCCTCAGAGAATGAATCTCAACCCGCACTTTTCTTTTTATTCCTCTATAAAATATAAATCCGAGAGAGTGTGTACGAACGAGGCATAAACAAATCACAAGGAGACTCGTTTGTGTGTGTCTGTGTGTGTGTGTGTGTGTGTGTGTGTGTGAGAGAGAGAGAGAGAGAGAGAGAGAGAGAGAGAGAGAGCGACAGCGTTGGTAAAGCTGGTCTGAGGTGATCTTTACTTTAGGATTAAAGACAACAGAACATAAAGATCTCCACCAGACCTGCACATCATGGCGATGGAGATCTACAGTATTTATTTACACACAATGATCTGTTTAAATGAAAGTTATATCTGAGATCAACACCTAATAGATTTTTTGCTTTGCTCTTTTTAATGCTCTTCTGCTTCTAAACTTGGATAAGCAGATAATCAAGCAGTTCTTCACCTCTATTCCTGAATACAATTTCTATCTTCTTCCTCTTTTCCTCCATTGTGTACTCTTTCCGTATTTTATTTCCTTTCTTTATTTCTTCTACTTTCCTTCTATTTCTTCTGAAAATCTTTTCAAATTGTTTTTCTCTTTTATTGAAGGCTCTATTACAGTGAACTATTAAACATTTCGTGCTAAGAGAAACACTGTTTATTTATTCATTTTTATATTATAATAATTAAAAACAAATCAAGAATTTTCTAAAAGCTTGAACCAAAATAACTCCTTCTCCGTCTCCTACCTCTTTTTTTCTGTCTTGTTTTTCTTCTTTAGACATTAAAGTGGAAAATAAAACACACTCGTCACCTTTGTCGTTCTGTCCTAGAGGCTGGCTTCAAGTGAATTAAAAGTTTTTGTGTTTTTTCCCCCCACTTTTCATGACGATGATGATGATGAAGGCAATGATGATGTTATTCTTCCACTGAATCTACAGTATTTCATAGTGGGAAATTATACATTCCTCTTGAAGCTCTTCTTCTTCTTCTTCATCTTCCTCTTCTCTTTCTGTCTATTCGTATTAATGTCTATGAAAGTGATTCAGCACCTCCACACTCAGCACCTTCGTCCCCTCTGAGGCGATGGAGAAGCTGAGTCATGTGTTGTGCCGCGAGCACACCGAGTACCTAAAACACCCCTGCACCTACATCAACACACAGATTTAGCGTTTTGCTATAAATAAATTTTTCAGAGAAGGCACATTTAAACCCTGTGGGTTCGCACAGTGAATTTCCTCTTCCTGTAAACACTGACAGCATCTCACCAGAACCGGATTCTGTTTCTCTGTCTCTTAAAGAAAGTCAAATCATTTTAAATACACCACATCTTCGCTAAGTTGAAACGTCACATGGCATTTCTCGGCTGGCTGGAGTCGAGCGAGAGGTTTGCAGATTAGTTACGATGTGGAATTCTCATTCTCCCCGGAGGCTTCGTCCATTCTCACTGGTCATTTGGGTTTGCCTGGCCTCATTTGCCGGTTAATTGCATTCTATACTTGAGCTAAAGACCTGTCATCTGTTTCTGTGGGTCCATTTATCTTACAAATAACCTACACCGTACCTTGCCGGGCCAAAGACATTACGAGAGATGTTTTATATGCAGCGGATTTGGGAACGCGATCGGCCTAAATTGGGTTTTGTGCATTTTTAACTTGTAATAGTTTCTAGCGATCACTCCAAGTAAAACATTTGGTAGGAATCTAAATCCTATCAGAATTGTCAGTTATTTCCTAAGGGTCTAATGATGACGGATGAGAAAAGAACTATATATTAAAGGTCTAATGTTATACAGTACTAATCCTTAAACTCAATCAAATTCCTGTTATTTGGAATAAACACCAATCAGCAACCCAGAGACTCAACCTACAGTATCAGCAAGTAGTCAGAACAGAAACAATGCATTTATTACCATGAAATTAAATAATATATTTACAGTGTAGCTAACTAGCTTCAATACTGGTAAATACTGATAGTTTAAAGGACACCTATTATTCACTTTTTAGTCATGTTTAGACATTGAGATGCAGTTTTTTGTTCAAGATAAACGCAATCCCGTTTCTCATTTTTCGATATCCCCCTTTTGTTACTTCATATAAGAGGCTCTCCTCCAGCTTGTTGCTCAGCTCTTCTGTTCTCTTGGTGGGCGTGGCTTAGCAGTAGCTCATTTACATAGACACTAAAGCGGTACATTCAGAAAAGAATTGAAACGGAGGTAGTCTGAGGAGTCTAAAGGCAAAGTATTATTATTATTATTATTATTATTATTATTATTATTATTATCGGAGGACACACTCTGTCTCTCTCTCTCTCTCTAAGTGAGCTCCGAGACCTGTATAGTAATTGTATAGTTAGTAATAGTTAAAGAAATACAAAATTTAAGACTTTTAAATTAGCTGGATTTGGCTTGTCATCATTTCCTGTATTTATGAATTGATATTTTGAGCCGTTTCTAATTCTCATGATGCTTCATGTAAAACAGTGCACTCCTAATTCGATTAGCTACAAAACTGATTTAAGTGCTGCTCTATATGCTTTTTAAACGATCCTGCTCTGCAGTTAGCGTTTAACAGTTTCTCTCAGTGACTGCTGCTAATTTATTGGGTTATTACCAAAGCTCTGAGAGTCCAGACAGTTTATCTGCTAGCTCACTTTTTTTTTCTTTTTTTCCCCACCTTTTATTTGCCAAATGACCTCTTCTGGATACTATTCTGAATTTGGCACACCGTTTAATTGAAGAAATGATGTAGATGGTCATAAAAAAATAAAAAAAAACATTCTCTGCTCAGTAACAAAAACGAGCAGCGTTTAAGAAACAGGGGTGGTTAAACAATTAGCATAGCAGTCCCTCCGCTGATGAAGCTGCCATTCCCTCTCATTAAGAAGCTGTGTCTTTTAGCAGTTTATCCCTGCTGTTTTATGAATTCCGAATTACACCTCATTAACGTGTCATTTGCATAATTAGCGAGAACGAGGGCTGTGCGCGCAGTAGGACGAGCCTCCATTTGAGGAAGGAGACAGATAAATAAAAGCGAACCGGACAGAGACTCGCAGGCTGCACGCAGCGTGCGATTATTTAGCGATCGGTTACAAGGCGTTGAAAACATTCGGATCCCCTGCGTCCCTCCCCAGACTGAAGTGTGCACTTCGTCAGACCAAAATCCTGGTGATGAACGTTGAAGATGAGCAGCTGCAGCTGGCAGACAGAGCCTCAGCAAGAGATGGCGGATTGTTTCGTATCTGCAATTAATACACCTCCAATAAGGTGCGTCACGCTGCTACGGGAACAAGGGTACAGCCTAGACATAACAATCACCAAATTGATCATGAGAAACTGGAGATATTTCATTAGAATACAAAATCTGAAGACTGTCTAAACCTGCTGAGTTCATTCTCAGCGATGACTGGTTTCTAGTAAACATTTCTCATTTCATCCTCCACCAGGAAGTACTGCTTTTACTGGTTTCATTAGATTGTTCAGATAAGATAAGAATGTTCTATGTGGTCAGATAAGTGCATAAATATTACATACATGCTCATCAAAGTACCACTATAAACATACAGTACAGACACCATTAGGAAAGCCGTAATGGTCCCATTAGAAAGATATAACAGCTCACCAGAACCGCTTACTGATGACACTAAACGTGGTGAACTAAACACCATTAATAAACCACAACAGATATTCCACTCTAATACGTGCTAGCAGCTATATTTTTCGCTTACACTCAGCTAGCCAGCTAGTTTGTGCGCCACCTGGTGGAGTCGATAATAAATGAAGCCACAAACTAGCCATGTAAGAACAATCACGGCATGCACAAGGTGTGACAAGAACAAGAATACAGTATAGGTATTATAACATAAAGATATTAATTAGCTCACTCATCTGGAGGGAGAACAGCTGTGTAAGATGGTCTGATGAGTTAAAGTATGTTAATGATGTGTGCATTTCTTGATGCTACAGTGATTGTAAGCTGCATGTGCTGCCATTGTTCATTCTATCATTGGAAGTTTCTTAAACACTGAGACCTATTTAAACTCTTTATTTGTCAAATACAGTATACAATACTACACAATGGGTGAGCCATGATACAGGGCCTCTGGAACAGATCGGGTTAGGGGCCTTGCTTGAGGGCCCAACAGCGGCAACTTGGTGGAGCTGGCGCTTGAACCGCTGACCTTCTGTTCAGTCAATTAACCCACTGAGCTACCACTGCCTGCACTTATAAACACAGTTGTCTGTAAAAGGTCCATTAAACACCTGCAGGCAAAATTATTCTCTTTCACTCACTTATTCTATATAGAACCTATCCTGTACAGGGCCACTGGAGGCCTGGAGCCTACCGCATTACTTAAATCAGTTTGGTACACCATGGATGGGGTGCCAATCCATCGCAGGGCACACCAGCATCACATACCCACACACTAAAACACACACATACACTGGGTATCTCCAATATAGAGATGCCAATTACCCTAACATACATGTCTTTGGACTGTTCCTGGGGAAAACCCCAAGCATGGGGAGAGCAAACTCTGCACACAGACCCTCGACCCTGAAGGTGTGAGGCCACAGTGCTAAACCACTACACCACTAATATAGGATGATCTGTAATTAATCCATCTATCCATCTAGGATACTCTGTAGTCCAACTAGGGGCCATGCAATACCATTGTATTTATTCCCACTTTGTACGACCATGGTACAGTAGTAATACACACTCACACACTACAGACCATTTGGGAATGCCAATTAGCCTAATCTGCATGTCTTTGGACTGTGGGAGGAAACTGGAGCACCTGGAGGAAACCCACCAAGCACAGGGTGAACAGGCACACAGACCTGATGCAGGAATCGAACCCAGAACCTGGAGGTGCAAGGCGACAGTGCTAACCACTAAGCCACCGTGGCACCGAACTGTAATCAGTGATGGGAAATACAAAACTTTGATTCTTGAACTTTTAGACGGGTCCCTACTCTATGCACAAATAATGTAAGAACAAAACATTCCCTGCTTTTTGTTCTTTCTCCATTTTTGTGATAAAGCCATGGGGCTTAAATAAGCCCCAATTAGATTTTCCCATCTCTGTGACCTCTGGAGAGAACGTGGCTCAGCAGAGGATCATTTACATAAACACTGAAATGGCAAATTTGCAGGAGGAGTGAAACAGATAATTTTTTGTATAAAAAATGCATTATCTGGGGGGATTTTAGTTGGGGCATTATCACACACACACACACACACACACACACACACACACACACACACATGCACACAGGGTGAGCTCTGAGACTGGACTATAAATCAGGACAGACTGTTTACAATCACAGTATAAGTGAACACAATAGAGGAGCAAATTCCTACCAGGACAGACAGAGTCAGAACTGAAAACAGATCTGCACAAGACATTGGACTTAATGATTGTATATTAAGCTAAAGGACAGATTTGGATTTCTATCACTATGAAGAGGAGAAATGACTTCTATTTTAAATGAAATCCAGTGATTTGGACAAGCTCTAACATTCTAATGTCCTGTAATACCGCTTTAATATTACACCAAGACACTTCTCTTCACCATAATGACATTCTGGACAGAAATACACGGCTGATCAGACATGGTGGATTGAAGGAGTGGAACTAAAAAGTCATTTTTCTCCGAGCTATTTGGCACATTTCTCTTTTTTCCTTTAATACAGCTAATATCAGTACCCTTTCTGTCGAGATGAATCTTCTTATTGCTTCTCCACACTTTTCCTTCTGAATGACCTTCTACTGCAGATCCAGCTCTGGTGCTGCAAAATCCTCTGAAATCCCTGACGCAAGTACAGAAAATCCATGACACATCCACTTCGGGGATAAAAATGGGGAAAGAAAAAAATCTGAAAATATAATCAATAAATCCAAGGTTTTAACAAAGTCTAGTCCAACCCATCTGCATGCTCCATTAATGGATTTGCTAAAAATGAAATGTGCATGATATTTGTGTGGGTGGAGCTTTAAATGTAATAATTAGAAATAACACTCAGAATCTGGAATTTAATCAAACTGTAGTGTTTAACTGTAAAATATTTAAAGAAAAAATGTAAATGTTTATTTAAGTAACAGTAGTTGACATTGTGATTGTGGTGTTAAATTTTGTGAGTTTTATTGCATCATTAAACATACAGTAGAAGCCAATCACTTTCCTTTATGCAAATTTAGACCACACATACGGTCTTACAAAGCTCTGCTCAGGAGGGATGCTGTTATTCGATATTAGAAAACACTCTGCTTGTGATAAGTATGTTTATAATTCAGCGTGTACACGGTAACACCGCAGTTATCAGTTTATTACTGTAAATCTGAGTGTCGGAGGACGAGTTTCTGACACGTCACTGCTGTTCAGTTTTCACTGTTCTGCTTTCTAACCCAATTAGAACCAGAGCTGATGCACATTGACGCGAGAGTGTATAGGTGAATTGAAAGTGAGGCCGTCAGCGTGAGCAGCTTTAATTACACTCCACTCTCGATCGATCGATGAGTTCTGAGGAGCGAGATGGAGGAGGGTTCTGAGGACGAGGCGGGCTATGGAGACGAGAGACTCACTTCAGATGGGAAACTAATTGTATGAATTATCGAGCACGCCGTCAGTCACGAGGAAGCGCACAGCAGGGTTTGTGTTATCTACTTCTCTCCTTGGCTTTATTATTTTTACAAATTTATGATGCCAGATTGGAGTTTTCTCCGCTCAGACCCATTTGTGTTGGCGTATAAAGGAAATCCTGACATTGCGATATAAAAATGTGCTAATTTCATACTTGTGTTTGACATTTAATTAAACATTTGTTATCTATAAAACATTAAATTTGGATTGGCACACAATGGAGCTATTACATAGTGGGTTTATATCTAATTAACTCCAGTTACTGTAAACCCATTTCAATTTAAAAATTCCATAAAATTCCATTGGACCCATGGTTATGATAAAATGTAGCTCCACTGTATATTAAATGAAGCAATTACATTTTAAAAAGGAGAAACACAAAAGTACAGCTTGCAGCTTAAAAAAATATGGGCGGGGCCTAATATTGACTGAAGGCAGAGCTTCTATTACTTGTAAGCAGCATTAGTTTTACCAAATGAAGTGAGTACTCAGGAGCCAATCACTTCACTCCAAATAGTGTCACAAACACTAGCACTATACTAGTGTTTGAGGGCGTGGCCTAATATCTGAAGATGGGGCTTGGTCATTCGAATGATTATAGCTGTAATGATGTCATGGGCCTTTCCTCTTCTCTTAATGAAATAAGAGTCCTCCATTTTACCTCAAATATAGTCGGCCGGGAAATATCTCATATGCTTCCATTACAGCCATTCACTTCCTTTGAACTTTTAGCAACACATAGTTCTCGTGAAAGTAAAACATATGAGATATTTCCCGGCTGACTATATTTGAGGTAAAATGGAGGACTCTTATTTCATTAAGAGAAGAGGGAAGGCCCGTGACATCATTACAGCTATAAGTCATGTTAAATATATTTAAAGCGAAGACCCTCATTGACTTACTGTGTCCTTAAACCCAGGCGCTGAGAAAAGAGAAGTCATGTTAATTGAGAGTTATGAATTATGAGCTGCAGTGTCTCGACCTCTCTGATTTTAAAGCAGCCAGAACGCTTTTACCATCTGCTATAAAACACGTCACTCCTCCCGCACGCCCGTGAATCAATTATTTTCCCAAAGTCGGGCAGTAATAAAGTAATTCCTTAATAGGCCTGTCATCCTGGCCCGGGTTTGGACTTTAATTAGACAGGGTTAAATGGAAGGAGAGTGACCCGGCGAGTGTGGCCCGTATCCATCGTGACCTGCGCTGAAGGATGAATTCACAGTGCTGTCCGACAGCCGCTCCGCCGTTTGATTAATGCGCTTGTGTCTGTGTGGGTAATTTTGTCAGACATGACCCTGACATGTCTGCAAAGTTCAACTGTATTCATGGCAAGCAACATTTCATTCAAATGAGCTGATCTGAATTGCAAACGGCAAGAGCTCGAGCAAAGATCAGAGCCTCTGTTTTTCTGCGTCGGTGTGCGATTTGGGGATTTAAATATCCTGCTACATATTACAACACAGAGGCACCGAAAATTCAGTAAACCTCCTGGTTCCAGGCTTTCTTATGATTCATGCCTTTAAAAACCATAGAGAATGTCCAGTCTGTGCTTATAGAAAAAAAAAGATTCTTTTTTAAAATCCCTTTTTAAACACCATAGGGGTTACAATAAATGAATTAATAATTATTAATTAACATAAAGGTGATGCATTGGTCATCACTGTGGCCTCGCACCTCCAGAGTCTGGGGTTTGATTCCTAGGGTCCACGTGTGTGTGCATGTCCTCTCACGCTTGGTGGGTTTCAGAGACACACATATACTGTAACTGGTGTTTCCAGATTCTGTGTAGCGTGCATGATTGCTTGTGTAAGTGACACCCCATACAGGGACAGGCTCCAGACCTCCCGTGACTCTGTACAGGATCAGCGCTATAGAGACGTGAGTAATTAGCATAATTATTAATAATAATTATTACCTATACCTATGCATACACATACAGTATATAGCTAATATACAGTATATCATATTACAGTTATCTGTAGATATTTCTGTACGTATTGAACAAATCTCCTCTAGCATTAGCTATGACACTTAAGTAGCCAATCAAGTTTCCTATCAGTTTAGTTAATATCAATCATATATTGGGAAATTTAAACCAATCACCAGCTGTTATGTAACTAACCATTAGATGTATTGTTCTGCAAATCCATTCTGTGATTACGTCTTTTCGTTTTAAGCCACTTGAATTAGAGTAAGAGCTATTTTTTGACTTTGACGTGGCTCAGACTTCCTGCTGACATGTTTTTCTTTCTGCTTTCCTCCGTGTGACCTCTGTTTAGTGAAATACGCTCACCACAAAGCTAACAAACTCATTTGTCCTGAAAGTTGATGCTTGTACCTTTGTGTTGCTTTTCTAAAGGTCTTTTCTTCACGTGGTTTATAAACGACAGGATCCCGCAGAGGGTTAACTGTGTGATACGCATGACATTTTCCTGCAGAGCTGCTCTTTAAAAAAAAAAGGTTGCGTAATCTATCAGCGGCGCGGGCCGATCGATCAGCGCTAAACGTTGTAGCTCCTCTGTGCTTTTTAGCGACAACATTACAGTGTTATTTCTCCAGCTGATCGCCGGCCCCAGCGGGGTGCTTCATGAACAATCCTGCGCTAATCAAAATGTAAATTGCACACTGTTGTTATCTCATGATGGATATTGCACTCTCTGGTCCTTTTTTGAATGGCTGATGATGCAACGTGCCGTGTAAGATTGCAGCACAGCGGATTGGAAATTGCTCCATGCCAATAAAGGGGAAGGTTTACTGAATCCCTAAATGTCAGTCCCACTCCCAAACTGACCTTAAAGCACAATTATTTAATATCCAGCTCAGACAATTACAGAGCAACAGGAACCAGCGGAAGCCTTTTAACTGTTATAAACAACTACTCAAATCTACATTAAAAAAAAAAAAAAAAACTATAATTTTGGAAGTAATCAAACTGTCATGGAACTTTTCCATCAGCCTCATGATTACTAATCTGCATCTACTGTATGGCACTGTGTGTCCTTCACACTTGAGAAATTAAGCATATTAAAACTCAACTGAAAATATTTCTTTTGTTGCTTTTTGTATGTTTTTGTCTAATTATCACTAATTGCATTCTCTGAAAAGGTGTATTACTCCTCTTTTAGACCTTTGCACATGATGTCACAATGTTTGTCCACCACCTTCAGTACGGCAAAACAGTCACAGAAGCACTTTCAGTAAGACCACACATCTGATAACGTTATGTCGTCTTAAACAACACGCCGTCTCTGCACTAATCACTTCAAAGTCGTTCTGAATCGCCTCTGAACCATTCGTGTCATTCTGTTCACGGCTAACGCTTAGGTACAAAGATAACTAGCTTCTAACACAAGACTGAATCCCAAGATCAAGGGCACTTGGTGATCAAGGGTGAGTAACACCCTACATAGCACACTTGCTTTCCAATTAACACTATTTGAGATTTGACCCCAGACCAGTTAGTTAACTATTAATTAGAAAGTGTGAAATGTCAGTATTAGTTAAAGTTACCTTCAGATAATTTTATCAAGCTAAAGCACAGAGTATCGTCTCATCTGCAACAAAAGCAATGAATGAGTTAATGCTAACGCTAGCAAACGCTACCAAATCCAGGTGGAATCAGATGTACAGTGTCTGATGTGATCAGGTTATAATAACAAATCAAACTTCAGTGAATTAATATCCTTATTACTGTACCTTCTTCATCCATTTTCACACACGGATTAGCATATCGGCTCTTTCTAATCTGGTCTCGTGGAGCGCCTGCTGTTTCCCGCACCTTCAGGATCAAGACTCTACCAACGCTGTGATCGGTACAATTAATCGTTAACATTGTACTGTATAAGGTGAAATATTTTTTCCTTTCTAATCAAATAAATTGAAGGTACATTTAGAAGAATATCTCTCTGAATGTTTTGACATGCCTCAATCAAAGCGACTTTTCCGAACTTCTTCTCGAGTGTGCTTCCGACTTTCTGCAGCCTGTTCAGTGGGAAACCATAAAAAAGATTTTAAAAGCTCCATCTAAAATTATAGCTACATTCTAAGTTTAATTGCTTGTCTTGAAAATACAGTTGGAGTGTGTAAATCTTTTCACTGCATTGTTCATGCTGCCAAGGTCAAGTTTGTGTGATCCAGTGAAAGACTCCAAATACACACTTGGCTTTTTGGTCTCTATCCAAGAGCAGCTCTCATGACTTATGTGCCTTCTTAAGATTTCTAACGTCTGTTATGAGGCCCGACGTTTTCATCTCCTGCCTGAGCCTCTTCTCTCTTTCTCCTCTGTATGTTCCGGTGTCAATATTATTTCTTCTTCCCATAGTTCACTTTCTTAACTTACTATTTAAATGACAGAATCCCTACAAACCCCGTTTCATTAAGAAATATTAGTTGTGTTTAACCATGGAGTGAAGTGAAGAGCATTGTGCTCAAGTGTTTGTTTGATGTTTTTAAAGAATCAAGTGTGTGACACATACTGTAGTAAAAAGGTGTTAATAGCTTTGGCATTTTTGCCTCTAACGTGTGTTATATTTCTTTGTGAGCAAGATTTCCATTTGCATGTTAATGAAGGTTAAGGGCAGACGCCTTTAATTATGATCCAGCAAAGTCCTGCCTAATGGCCCACTGAAGACGGTGCGCACTTCCCATAACTCCATTATGCAAATAACACTGCGGGCAAAAGACCTGACCCGAGAGGACTTTGTGTCCAGCCTCAATGAAAATCTGAAAAGTACAATAATTATAGTAATTAATAACTTCATGTAACACATTTAAGACATTTCAAATACAGTGCTATTTGGACTAAAACAAAAACTTTAAGTAAATTAGGGCAAAAATCAAGGTGACGTGTGTCAAACCTTTAATAAATAATAAAAAAAAACATTCTGAAGATCACAAGCTTGTGCTTTCACCATTCTGAGCTACCCAATTTCTAATCCAGCCAGAGAATCCACCTTCTACAATTCTTCCAGGCTCAATGTTTCCTCCATGAATTCTTATTTGAGTCCTATACTCTGAGGATCCTGAGGACCACCATCTCCTCTTCCATATTCCATCTCCTTCTCCATTCTGATACCTAAAAATATTATGGGCCTCCCTCCACCCCTGAGGCCCATGGGGACATACGTTCCTCCCTCAGCACTTGAACACCTCTTCCTACATGCTATTCTTATATCCATAAGCTTTTGCCCAACATTTGGAGACGACCACAAATTCTTCCTCCAGACATCCTGAGACCTGCCGTCTTGTTAACCTGCTGTTCTGAGACTAATCATCTCATTCAACAGCCACCCAGGAGCTTACAAATTAATTCAATGGTGTTCTGAAGACCTAGGGTATAAGGTTATCCCATACTATTTCCGATCTTCTGTCGTCTTGAGTCCTCCCTGCCAAATTTGAACACACCCACCATCTCATACAATCATTAACCTGAGGATCTTTACCTCTCTTTGCACCTAATCATAAGGGGCACAATCATCTTCTTTTCCTTAAATCCTGTATTGTACCATTTGTTTTCTCTATCTTCCTGAGGCCACTTCATCCACCACCCTTACCATCTGGTGGTTTACAATATCAAAGTCCCACGGTCTTGTTCTCCTGACATCCTGAGGTCCATTAGCTTTATCTGCAGCCAGCATCTTCTCATGAGGACCACCATTTACATTTACACCCTTATCCAGAGCAACTTACACATCTGAGCAGTCGAGGGATAAAGGCCTTGTTCAAAACCTCAACAGTGGCAACTTTGTGGTGCTGGGGTTTGAACCTGGACCTTTTGATCAGTAGGCCAACACCCTAATCACTGGTGGGGCTACCCCTGCTCCACCATCACCTTCTCCTTGTATTTTGGTACCCAGCGTCATCTTCTACCAACTGCTTCTCCTACCTTCCTATGGCCTGACAGCATCTCCCCACCATCCTGCGGCCTACATGGTTCGCAATCTTGCAAATCTGAGGCCCATCCTCTCTCTTGTCCCTTGAACACGAGCACCATCATTTCCTTATCCTCCCATTTTGGCTAATATGGTTCAATCCTGCCAGTCTAACCTCCATCTGGTCTCTTGAGGCCCTCCTTGTACTGTACTCTACTTCTCCTACAAGCCTGAAGACAAAACCCATTCGGCTTGTATCCTAAGGCTCACCATTTCCTTCTTGTAGTGTCCTCCTTCCTTTTCATTAATTGACAACATGATGACTAGAATATTGATATCCCAGTGTAAAGACTAGAAGCTCCCTGCTGTGTCATTTTTCCTCCAGAGCTCTTTTCCTCCTTTGTGTTCAGCTTGCTCTTTCCTTGAGTTACTTTACAACCTTCTTTATTGTAAAATAATATAAATATGTTTCCTGTTTTAGGAAACACGTATAACAAATGTGATTTATTCCAAAGTACAAAAGTAAGTATGTTCTATAAGTAAGTATAAGTTAAAGTATGGAAAGTGATAAAAAAAATATAACGAAAAGTGATGAAATAAGTAAACAGCGTTATGGTAATGATTAAAAAAGCAGAATGTGTAGCATGGAAATAAGTGCAGACGCTGCGGTAATGAACAGTGACAGGGACTGATGGGTTTAGCGAGCGCTCCCGATGGATGCATGCTAATGTTGCTGACGGATTTATGAGTCCGTATATTATCATGTTCGTTTCCTTGTTTACTTATACATCTTGCAGAGGTAGCCTTATACTTTACATTTTTTTTAAAAACTCCCTAATTTAATTTAATTTTAATTTGAAACTAGCTGAATTCAAAATGTTGAGGGAAGCAATTTTGTTTAATATAATTTACTTTATTTTTTTATTTTATTTTATAGGTTTTTCCCTGCAGCTATCTGTTCATTTAGTTTGCCGTCTCGTCATTTCAGACAGCAGTCGTAAATCACATTAGCAACTCGCAGTGTACAGACCAAACGCAGCTTTTTCATGTGTGTGTGTGTGTGTGTGTGTGTGTGTGTGTGTGTGTGTGTGTGTGTGTGCGTGCGTGCATGTGTGTGTGTGTGTGTGTGTGTGTGTGTGTAAGGTATAATAGCTGTTCTGATAACACACTCCCTCAGCGTGAAGAC
>JAOTQY010000034.1:716083-727338 GCA_026413445.1 Dolichallabes microphthalmus
TCAAGGAAATCAAGCTAGACCAGAAAGTGACCATCACTTTCAGAGATCTTAGCTCTCATGGCAGCTGTATCCACTGTATGTATGACACCTTTGGGCCTTCTGCACATGAGAGCATTTCAGTTGTGGCTAAGACAGGGGATTTCACTCTTATATAGCCAATCCCCAATAAGGGTTACGTGTCAGGTGCCTCGTTTATAGCGGAGTATACCGCCTCATCTATGTGGTTCAGACCCTGGTTTCTGACTCTGGGTCCCACTCTAAGTTCGTTTTGTAGTCGCAGATGCTAATGACAGACGCTTCCCTCACGGTCTGGGGCGCGGTCTTAGATGACCGTCCAGCCCAAGGGAGCTGAAAGGCCTTCCTCTTGCACGGCACATCAATTGCGTCGAAATGATGGCTCTATTTCTGGACCTAAAGCACTTCCTCCAGCAGTTGAGAGGCTACCATGTCCTAGTGCGGGTGGACAACACTATGGCTGTCTCATATATGAATCGCCTGGGCGGACTGTACTCGCGCCGCTAGTTAGCTAGCGCACCAGTTTCCTCTCCCTCAGGGCGATTTACATTCCAGGACATATGAATGTAGCAGCAGTTGTACTGTCCAATCAATCTCTGACACACAGGGAATGGAAACCCCACCCCGAGCTAGTCAGTCAATCTGGGAGAGATTTCATGTAGCAGAGTTGGAACTCTTTGCTTCGTAGGATCAGCAAATGTACCCTTTGCTACTCTCTGACTCTTCCAGCACCCCCCTGGGTCTGGACACCTTGGCCTGTACGTGGCCCAGGTTATGCCTTTATGCGTTTTTTTTCTGATAGCTCTGTTCCCGGGAGTCTTGGCGCTCAGGCGCCGAGCTTTGGAATCTTCACGTTCGGTCCCTGAATGGGACAAATAAGTCAAGCTGGTCTTCCAGCCAGCGTAATTAAGACTATTCTAAGTGCTAGAGCTCCCTCCCCTAGAAGACCTTATGCCCCCAAAAGGAATGTATTTGAAAGTTGGTGCATGACGAAGCAGATAGACTCAGTCCACTGCTGAATTGTTTCAGTGCTGGAGCTTCTGCAGGAAAAGTTGTCCTCGGGCCTGTACCCTAGTCCTCTCAGGATGTATGTAACTGCTATTTCAGCCTGTCACGTCCTGATCGATGGGGTTATTGTGGGAAAACACCCTTTTAGTTACCCGTTCAATTCATGGAGCTAAACGGTTGAGGCCACCCACTAGAGCCACGGTCCCTTTTGTGGGTTTTATCTATCGTGGTCAAAGGTCCAATTAAGACCCCCTTTTTGAACCACTAGAGTCAGCATTTCTGACCCTTAAGATGGTTTTTCTAATGGCCGTTACCTATCTAAGAGGATTGGAGATCTGTCAGTCTCCCCATCCTGCCTAGACTTTGCCCCTGAGCTAGTCAGGGCCATTTTGCATCCTCACTGAACGATCTTCCGAAAGTTCCATTCTCAACATGCACCCTATTGTTTTGAAGCCTTCTGTCCTCCGCCTTTTACAGCCTTGGAGCAGGAGAGACTTCACTTACTGTGTCCAGTACGTGATCTTCAGATTTACGTCCACCGCATCAGCCAGTGGCGTAAGTCTGAGTAGCTTTTACATGTTTTGGGGCCACAACCGAGGGGGCGGCCGTCACTACACTGGGTGAGAGATGCTATTGCCCTCTCCTATGAGGCGCGTGGGCTCACTTTGCCTCTAGGAATCAGGGCTCATTCAACCAGGGGAATCGCCTCATCTATTGCATTAGCAAGAGGTATTCCCCTGCAGCAAGTGTGTGCGAAGCAGGTAGACCAAGTCCACTGCCAAATTGTTTCAGTGCTGGAGTTTCTTCAGGAACAGTTGTCCTCGGGCTTGTGCCCTAGTACTCTCAGGACGTACGTAACCGAATCCTCACTGAACTATCTTCCGAAAGTTCCATAAACCCAACATGCACCCTATTGTTTTTGAAGCCTTCCATCCTCCACCTTTACCGCTTCGGAGCATGAGAGACTTCACTTACTGTGTCCAGTATGTGGTCTTCAGATTTACACCCACTGCATCAGCCAGTGGCATAAGTCAAAGCAACCTTTACATGTTTTGGGGCCGCAGGGGCAGCTGCCACTACACTGGTTGAGCGATGCTATTGCCCTCTCCTATGGGCTCACTTCGCCTCTAGGAATCAGGGCTCATTCAACCAGGGGGATCGCCTCATCTATTGCACCAGCAGGAGGTATTCCCCTGCAGCAAGTGTGTGACGCGGAGGGTTGGTCCTCTCCACACACATTTGTTACATTTATAATCTGTATGTTCATGCTACTCCGGGCTCACGGGTCCCCGAGTTAGCTGCCCAGGCATAGTTCTGAGACCTTCTCGGCCTTGTGCGCACACGCTACACAACCTTGGAGTCCAGACATTTGCAGTGCGGTGGCGTTGGTACTCTCGTTCCCATAGCGTTTTCACGCAGCATCAAGTGTAGCCTTCGAAAGGGAACGTCTCGGGTTACTTTGCTGTAACCCTGTTCCCTGAAAAGGTGGGAACGAGATGCTGCATCCCAATGCCGCACTGCCTATGTGACCGGACGTCAGTTCAGACAAATCAATCTGAGGAATGTTCCGGTTCACTCCTATTTATAACCTGCAGGTGCGTCTCATCAGATGACGTCACCCGACCGAGGTTATATAAGCCAAAATTTGGCGTGTTTGATACACACATGCTTCACAACCAGGAACATGACAAGATGTTCCCATAGCGTTTTCACACAGCATCTCGTTCCCGCCTTTTCAGGGAACAGGATTACAGCAAAGTAACGAGACGATTCCTAACACTGTTATTTACACTCTCTTATACGGTAGGTGGCAGTATGTACCTAATTAATTTCCAAGCTGCCAATAAACCCACACAGAAGAAGAGTACAAGAGCGTCGAGCTTCTCATTATACCTGATATTATGGTTATGTCAGAGATGATGTCAAGAGCTACCCTGGCCGTGCCGTTCCAGTGATGTGTGCTGACGTCAGGGACACATCGGTGTGTGTTGTGTGTTTATACAAAGATATCAGAGGAAGCAGGTGGCATTGATGGTGTGGCATTCAAAACAGCAGTCCACTTCCAGTCTTCATAACTGATTTACTGTAACCCGTGTTCAAGAACACCTTTTCAAGTGGACCTGAGCATGAAATGCTGATCTCACTACTCAAGCATAACAATTTATTTCATCATGTGCACTTTGTGGCCTAGTGGCTGGCACTGTTGCCCCCCCCCCCTCCAGGATTCGGGTTATTTCCTGTCTCAGGGTCTGTGTGTGTGGAGTTTGCATGTTCTCCCCGTGCTTGGTGGGTTTCCTCCGGGTACTCTGGTTTCCTCCCACAGTCCAGAGACATGCAGATTAGGCTAATTTGTGTGTGTGTGTCATGTAAAGAAGTGGCACCCCATCCAGGGTGTACCCCAATTCGTGTCCTAAATCTCCTGGGATAGGCTCCAGCCCCCCCGCGACCCTGTATAGAGGATAAAGCGGCATAGACGATGAGTGAGTGAGCGAATGAGTGAGTGAGTGAGTGAGTGTGTACTCTAATCCGGTCCTGAGCCCTTGTGCAGAAGACTCCTAAATTAGTCATGACTAAGGTTTATTTGCATTCAGCAGGTCTGTGAATCATTTTGGTTAAGATTTTGTCTTCTCATTTATTTAGCACATTAGAGTTCGAGGTAGTGAATCATTCTGAACCAGATGAGTTTCTTTTTAGGTCGGTATTTGAATTAGCCAGTATTTTGCTCAAATTTAAGATCCGCTCTTTTTCTAAATCATCAGATGAGTGTTTCTATATTTGAGGATAACAGTTGAGGTCAAATCTATTATTTTCTCTTAAAATTTTTTTTACATGAAATAAAAATATTAAATACAAATCATTAGTATTTTATGGATATTTGGTTTAATGTGAATGGAGGAGAAATAATCAGGCTCGAAGCCTTCCTTCATCTGCATGTATAAGTTCACAGAGTGTTGGGCAACACGGCCGTCTGTGTTCGTACAGCAGGACAGTTGGACGGCAACTGATGTAGCCGAAATCCTTCACGCAAAACAGATTAGCGACGCCTCCTTCATCAGATATGGGGTGTGAGACGGCATGGGAAGCAGGCTGAAGAAATCTCTCAGCACATCTGGAGGTATAAGTGCTGTAAAAGTGTGAATATTCAACAGATTTTGTCTGGCGTGTGAGTGTGTGTGAGTGTGTGTGTGTGTGTGTGTGTGTGTGTGTGTGTGTTAGCATGACACTTGAGGGAGATGATCTAGTGCCACAGCAGATGGCCTCTCCATGCACCACCATTTCCTATCACGTAATGTTTCCTGGTGCAAAAAACTCACACCAGTGATCCCAGTATGAAGAGGAGGCTCATCATCATCAGCGCTCGTCCCGGTGAGATACGCTTACGGATTTATTTAAATCTGTCTACAATATTCTGACAAGATTCTTTATGATAGCTTAAGTGATATATAAATAAAATATACAAAAATAATAATTTTTGGTTCAGATTGGTCTTTGTGGCTGATTAATTCTCTGTAACAGCAGCTCTGACAGCAGCGGGAGTTTATATTTATGTGTATGGAAGGAGTCTCCAGTGTTGCGCGTTGTGAAAGTCAGAGGTAAAGCTGTACAACATATTCAGGACAGAAGTGTTATTACTTACTCTCTCTTTCTTTCTCTTTTTCTCTTTCTCTCAGGTATCTGTTCTGCTCCGTATTTAACACCAGGCTACAAGATACAATATGTTAATGCACACGTCCTGCCATGTGGAGCTCCATAAATTAGGAGACATGAAACAGCATATGCATGTTCACCGTCACGCAGCTTGTGGCTTCAAAGGACTCGAAGGAAACGCCACAACAGATGAACGAGAATAACGCAAGCAGATGACCGCCATCTGGGGAGGAAAACCGGACCTGGGCTGGGCTTCGGCCAGCGAGACGTGATAAACAAGCTGATTACAGAAGGAAGTCTGGGACACCGGGACACTGGGACATAGTCCTGTTCGGATCAAACACTCGGCTCAGTGAGACTAAAATGATCATTATCATCACACAGGAAACATAAAGAACACACATTTTACAAAAATGCCATCAGATGAAGTGTTACACTATCGGAAAATGTTTGTTTAATTAAATTAAAGGTGTTGTTTTGTCCATTCTTTGCGCCGTGTGTCCGCTCCGAGACGACAGCTTTGTGATGAAGTCTGCTCACACTCTACTCCGTCAAGAGGGAAGTGTGGAATCTGTCCATCTGGACAAATAGATGCTCCATAAAATGTAAAATAATTCTGTAGAGTGGTCTAATTAGTCATGAAGCTATGAGTAGTAACTCCGCCCCTTTGTAACCACACCCAATCAGGGTTAGGGTTACCCTTGGTTTGTTTTAAAAAATCACTGGATGGATGGATGGATGGTCTTTTGAGAAAAAAAAGTGCTGAAAGAGAGACGGCAAATACACAGGTCGATAGATTTGTTATACTGTATAAGAAACACATTGAAATATTAAAATTGAAAATGGTCAAATGTGAAAGAAAATAAAAAAACATGAGAGCGATCTATTTTTTATGTCTGTAATATCATTTAGCAACACACACACACACACACACACACACACACACACACACACAGAGAGAGAGAGAGAGAGAGATAGTGAATATGTAATTTCTGCACAGATGGACAAGTGTGTCAGAGAGTCATCCCTTCGTCCCCTCACACGTTTACCAGTGTGAATAAAATGTCCTATATTCTCAGTTTGGAGAGGACAGAAAGGAGCTGAGAGTTTGCGAATGATGTCACTTCCTGTGATGGTCTGTAGGGGGCGCAGCAGGATGGGGAATGTGCTGGAGTCGAGGCGTGGGAGTGAGGCAGTGTAGTGTTAATGAGGCAGCCCAGGACAATCGCTCGGTTTCATGCGGCTGAAATAACACACAGACAGGGAGACGGAGAGAAGGACAGACAGACCGAGAGACGACAGATAGATACAGTAGACAGACAGACAGAAAGATTGTTTTAATTGTTTATTATTTCTTCTGTCATCCTTCAATGTGTTCTCTCTGTCCTCCTTTATTCTGTTACAAAATCATTCTTTCCATCTTCTACATCCTCCCTCGTCCTCGTCCTTTCCCTCCATCATTTACATCCTCATCTTAATCCTCACTGTAGGAATCTTTCACTCTGGTCTCTCAGTCCCACACTCCTCCCTTATTATGTTCCATCCATTGTTCTTTATCTGTTCCTTTCACCTTCTATCACTGTTCTGTCCGTCTTCTTTCACTTTTTTCATCCATCCATTCTATCCAATATCCCTTTGCTCTTTTTCCTTTTAACTGGTTCCCTGGTCTCTGTTCTATATTCTCTATCACCCTGTTAGCTCCACATTGGGTTTTTTTTCCTCCCTCAATCTCGCTATTCACAATCCTTCCTTACTGTGTTCCTTCCAACCTCCCATTCTCTATATCCTCCCCTTTTTATTCCCTCCATCATTTTCCTTCTATCATTCCAGTTATCTTTGCTCTATCTTTTCTCCACTCTCATTCATTCTCTTTTCTATACTTCCTCACTTTTCCTCCATATTTCATGTGATTCATCCCCCTTGTGTTAGTTCCATCATTATTGCTCTCTTTCTCAATCCCTCCATCCTCTCTGCTCACCTCTCTCTCCCACTCTTCTCTCTCTATCCCCTGTTTTCCCTCATTCCTCCCTCTCTTATCTCTGTCTTCTTTCACTTTCTTCTCTCTATAACAATCCTCTCTTCTCTCGATCTTTTCACTGTGATCACTTCATCCATACTAGGGCTTTTCTTTCAACATTCCCTTACAATTTTCTGTCTGTTCTCTCTCTCTCTCTCTCTCTCTCTCTCTCCATCCTAACTCACTCTGTTCTGTTTCATCCATCAGTCTTTTTTCCATCATCTACTTTCTTCTTTCAGTTCTCTTTCTCTCTCTAGGAGTTCTTTTCATTGTCCCTTACTCTCTCATTTCCATCCATCCTCACTATCTCCCTTCAATTCCCTCTCTCTTTCTCTCTCTCTCTCTCACACACACACACACACAAACACACACACACACACACACACACTCTCTCTCTCTCTGCACATGCGCTGGGTGTGAGAGCGGGTGAAAGTCTGTTTGGCATGCTGCCAAGTTTTTTTTTCGGAGACAGATCAGTAAATGTTTTTTAGTTTAGATAAAAGTTTTAAAGTGAGAGAGAGAGAGAGAGAGCAGACACCATGGCCTCTGAGGACGTGTTGTTAGCGGTGTGGAAACAGGTCGGGTGCGAGAACATCTACTCTGCCTCCCGGATGAATAAAGTGTGGTGTGTGTGAACAGGGTTGACCTTGCGAGCGCACTGACGTGGAGCAGAATATGTGTGAGAGGAGCCGCGGTCAAAGTCACCCCTCTGTCTGCCCCCGCGGCGCGGGTGGTCAAATCCAACGTGCCTCCGTTCATAAAGGATGAGGCTATAATGAAGGAGCTGGCCCGTTTCTCATAGCCATGAGAGCTATCCCTCTCGGGTGTAAGAGCTCCAACATACGCCACGTCCTGGCCTTCCGCAGGCAAGTGTTAATGGTCTTAAACAACGAAGATCAGACGTTGGACGTGAATTTTAAATGTAAAGAGGGGGACAGCGGCTACACCGTCTTCGCCGTGGAGCCGCTGAGGTGCTTCGTGAGGACAGCCAGCCGGAGAACACCGGAGAGGTCAGCAGGTCAGCCCTGAACACACCACCACACAGAGACACACACCGCGCTGGGAGCGGATAACAACACCGATACTACTGTACACACTGTAAGTACAGTAACCAGCGCTGACAGTGACCCTGCCCCTGACGCAGACTCCGCCCAAACAATCTGTCCAGAAGACACACAGCAGCCACAAACCAGCACACCACCACCGACACCTACTGTAAAAAGAGCACTACAATATAAACCAGCAGGAAAAGAGAGGAGCCGTTCACTAAAAAACACATCAGAAAACGTTTAACCCGCAGTCAGACTCAGAGTGAAGTTGCAGCGTCCAGCACAGCAGATTCAAACCCAGACACAACAATAGACATCCAGGAGCAAACAAACCGATACCTACAGGAACTAGAACAGCTACAGATACCGAACTTAAAAAAGAAACATTTAGCAAGAATGTTATTAATAAAGGCAGAAGAAGAAAAAGAATCTCAATAACCTACTGACACTCAGCAGGAAGAAAAAATGGTCGGAAGCTAAACAAACCCAAAACTCTAAATAAAACCATATGACTGAACTTAAAATGAAAGGGAAAATTAAGACTTTAAAAAAAAGTTTAAATTGTTGGTGGGGTGGAGGGTCACGGGTTTTTTCCTAAAAACAAAACAAAAAACGTTTATATATTGTGTATGGGTGCACGTATGCGTATGTGTATGTGTAATGTGTGTATATGTGTATGTATGTATACAATATGTCATTTTGTATATAAATTGTAAAACTAGTCCCCCCTTTTTCAAATTTGTAATAATAAAGTGAGTTTAAAACCTCAAAACCTCTTTCTCTCAGTTTTCTCTGAAAAAAGACACATTGACATAAACATAAAACATAAACACATAAAAAAATTACAATTTAACCAAACTGCATGTCTTGAAATCTGAGGCGAGAAGAAGACCAGCATGTCCTCCAGTTCCCCACAGATCACATGACCTCCACATGTACTCGCGTACACACCGCTCCACGTCGTGTCCATGCTCCCACAGAGAACGTACTCATCATGTTACATGCCGTCACCCGGACGCTGAGGGACCCGTCAGTGGAGCGAGCTGTAACAAACGTGTCCATGTATAATTTAAGGTGTTAGTCATATCCCCCGGATTGAAACCTTGATTATGAACCTGGTTCTGACCGAAGCATAAATCCAGCGCAGATGCAGCAGCGGTGGCGGATCTTTAAGCGATCCCTCGCTCCGTCCTCGTCTCCCTTAATGATGCTCTTTAATGGCTCTTTACATGGCCACTTTATGATGGATGTTAGGGGAGGTGTAATTGGAAATAATGAGCCTTCCCCCAAACCTAGTGTACAGCAGCGTACATTAATGATGCAGTCTGATCTGTGTGTGTGTGTGTGTGTGTGTGTGTTGGTGGAAGACTGGATTTGGTGCCATTTTATGAGGTTGGATATAAAGCTGCATACAGCAGTATTGTACAAACAGCACAGAAGTAAAAAACAACAACAACAACAACAACAACAATAATAATAATAATAATAATAATAATAATAATAATTGTGATTGATTTGTCTCAAACAGTTATATTTCTTACAAGATTTTAAGCTTTAATAGCAGGAAGCAATGTTGTCCTATAATAAGATTATTGTTTTTTTAATGTTTTTTTTTGCAGAAGATTTGTCTGTTCTGGAAAAGCTTTGTTTTATAGATTTTTGGAATTAGTTTTTTTTTTTTTTAAGATAATTTTACATTCATAAGTTTACCTAAATAATTTAGTCGGAAAAACTGACCCATTGATTCAAAGAGTCAAATCAACAACAACAAAAAAGATCAAATCTATCCACAGCTCCTGTTGGTCCACATTTCAGTTCACTTCAGCATTTCCAGTGTAAGAGAGAATGACATATAAATATAAATGAATAAATGAGCAGCAACATGAGATTGCTTAATTGTATTCTTTGATTTCTCCAGTGCCTTTAACACAATTCACAAAGAGAAGCTCCAGCCTGATTTCCAGCCTGTGTCCAAACCTCAGCCACTGGATACAGTGCCGGACCCAAGGCCTGATAAAATGGGAGGGTTGCATCAGGAAGGGCATCCGGCGTAAAACCTGTGCCAAGCTTGTATGTGCGGAACTGGATGGCGACTTGCCGGGAGCAGCTGAAAGAACAACAACATTAATGAATAAATTATTTATTTTAGGATTAACTATTGTGTAGAGGAGTGAATCTTTGCTGGCTAGAACAAAGAAAAACGTATGTCAGGGGATGGGGGGCGGGTGTGTCACAAATGACTAAAAGTTTGTGACCACCATCATTAAAAGTTAGATTCAATATTCAGTGAGCAGCTCAAATGCAGACATGAACTAGCACCTGGTTCACTTTGGTAGAAAGGGGCCATACGGACAAGGGGCTGTATAACCCTGTCAGTCACAATTTTGAACCATACTGTATGTGACATCATAACCACTAGAGCCACTAAACTCATGACCTCATTGGTGACCATGTCATATTTAGATTTCCGCTTCGATAGCAGTTCATTTGAAAAAATAAAATAAAATAAAGTCTCCATATCAGACCATTTTGCTCAATGAATTAATTTAAAATACAATTTTAATGATGGTAAAAAAAAAAAAAGTAAATGCATAAATAAATGTTATACAGTAAGTCGTATTACAAAGTGTTGTCCATATGATTTACCTATTTATGTGATGCAATTTTTCATGAATGCAAATCTAGTTTTACATTCAGATAAATAGATGATCATGTGATTTATTATTTATTGTAAATGTAATATAGATGTAATATCTTTTTCTCCAAATATTAGATATTAGAAAATTAGACAATATTAGATAATAATTAAATATTATTATTTTTAGTTAAATATTACCTGGTTATGTAATTGAAATCGATAAACAGCCATCTCATGAGCTCTCGTTCTCGTCTGCGTGTTAATGAGAAAGCGGAGAATGCTCTGAAACCTTTATGAGGTCAAAATCATTCAATGGCAAGAAACCTGGTTTTACTCCCACATTGTTTCCGGAGCTTTGTAGAGACATTATTCAGCTCATAAAAGCATGCTGTGTATTCACAACTAATCCAATCCAGCTCTATAATGCATGCACAAACCTTCTGCACAAAGACAGACTCTGAGTCAACGCTTACCTTCTGAAAGACTCGTTCTAATGACATGATCACAGAATAAAAGAGTGACTTTCCTACACAGAGAATAAGAAAAATAGGTCAGGGCTTTCATACGAGACACAGGTAGACAGGAAACAGGAGACAGACAGACAGACAGGCGACAAGTTTTACACAAATCTATAGATAGAGAGAGGTGATTTATGACGATTGTTTACGGAAGTGTAGTCCAGTGCGGGGGATGCATTGTGGGTAATGCAGTCTGGTGTGTGTGAACGCGAATGCGAGATGTAATAATGCTCTTCTCTTCGGTCTTCCCCAGAAATCCCTCCATAAACTACAACTTGTCCAAAACTCAGCAGCTCACATCATTACCAAAACCCCCTCTTTCCATCACATCACCCCTGTTCTGCAGCAACTTCACTGGCTTC
>JAOTQY010000034.1:730974-741519 GCA_026413445.1 Dolichallabes microphthalmus
ACAGCTTTAGTTCCACTTCAGTAGTTGTAGATGGCTTCTTATTATTAGTGTATAGATAAGTGCTGTATAACATCAACCATAAATACATCTGTGGTCCCATAATGATTATATACTATATAAGTTTACAACAGAGCTCAGAAATCTTGACTGGAGAACAGGGTGTAACCAGACGTATGTAGTGAATGCAGCATCTTCCCAAAGACACTGTACTCATCTCATGTTTCATTTACACAAAACACTCACATCATTTTTAAATGTTGTAGAGTTACAGGTATCTGTCCATGAAGTAAGAATGAGGAGAATGAAGTGCATCATGGCTCCCAAGTCCAGCAAAAACTGTGCTAGTGTTAGTTCAAAGCTTCTAAAAAAAGAATATACAGTGATCACTCGTCGTCTGTACCGCTTTATCCTGTATTCCGGGTTGTGGGGGCGGAGCCTATCCCAGGAGACTTAGGGCACAAGGTGGGGTACACCCTGGACTGAGTGCCAATACACTGCAGGGCACATACACATACACACACACATGCATTTAAATACTATGGCCAATTTGGGAATGCTGATTAGCCTAATCTGCATGTCTTTGGACTGTGGGAGGAAACTCACCAAGCACCAGGAGAACATGCAAACTTCATACACACAGAGACGGGAATCGAACCTGGACGCTGGAGGTGCAAGGAGACATAGATGTATAACCACCACACAACCTTGCCTCCTCAATGTACAGTGATTTAAAAAAAAAAGAGTAAATATATATATTTTAAAAAAATGTTTTAGACAACCTTGTGTGCCTTGTTTGCCAAAATGAGAAAAACAGTGTTTATTTTGTTTGCACCTTAAACTTTTCATTTGTTTAACAGTTTTTTCCGGGTTCCTGATCGATGAATAAAAGAATTTGACAAGGACATTTTCAGTACCACACACACACACACACAGACACACACACACACACACACACCTCAGACAGCATAGCAAAATATTTTTTTTTACTCTGAAAACAAACTAATAGACGAAAGTTGAAAGTTCCTTTGAAATCACAGTCTTTCTGTAACTGATGCACCACCGCAAGTCATGAAAACTTTAGAACTTGAACAAATATTTAGAAATAATTGTAACTGGAGTATAGCGGCATGGTGGCTTAGTGGTTAGCACTGTTGCCTTCCACCTCCAGGGTCTGATATCAAGTCACTTCCCTAACAGATATATTTTAGTCTGTTACTGTTGATGTTTCAACCCGACTGTATGCGAAGGCTTAACAGTGCCATTTTCTTTTCTTTACTGAAATACCTTTTTCCCTTTCCCTGTAGCATTTATACACTTTATATCATTTTTTTTGTAAAATGCTGTATGAATAGGTGTCAGGATGTCAGATTAGTTTTGTTCAGGATTTCAGATTTAGCTCATCGTGGTGTAAATTGAAAACTTGCGAACTTTAAGCACCATTCAAAACGTTAATGTTTTATTTAGACGACACAAAAGCGGCTAATAATAAACACGGATTACGTGAAGTATTGAGTCATGATATGGACACAATTGATGTTTCTTCCCCATTTCTCTTTTTCTTTTTCCCCTCCGCTCTGGTCCTGCACCTCCAGGGTCTGGGTTCAATTCATGGCATGGAGTTTCCCAAAGACATGCAGATTAGGGTAATTGCTGTTTCCAAATTGCCTGTAGTGTGTGAATGAGTGTGTGTGTGTGTGTGTGTGTGTGTGTGTGTACTGTACTGTATGTGTGTGTGTGCCCTGCGATGGATTGACACCCAGTCCAGTAGTTACCTTGCCTCTCTTACCCTAAGCCTCCTGGGATATGCTCCGCCCCCCACGACCATGTGTTTAGGATAAAGTTCTATAGACAATGAGTGAGTGGGTGAGTGAAAGTGTAGGATCAGTGTTACACTCACACTCACAACAGTCATTTGTATTGTAGGTCTGTAGGTTCTAACAGAATGGAGCGGCCAACAGCAGACAAAACGGCTGCAAAAAAATCCATGCTTTCATGTTGTTTATGCCAAATTCTGACCTGACCATCTACAGCAGAAATCCTGACTCTTCAGACCAGGTGATGTATTTCCAATCCTTTATTGTCTGATGTTGGTGAAACCATGTGACCTGCAGCCTCACTTTCCTGTTCTTAGCTGACAGGAGTGACACCAGGCTGCTGTAGAACATCTGCTTCAGGGTTGGACATATTGTGTGTTCAGAGACGTTCTTCAGCAGAACTCAGGTGTAACAAGATGAGTTCCTGTTGCCTTTCTATCAACTTGAGCCAGTCCAGACTATACAGTAGGTCTGTTTCTAAATGTATTGAGTTGCTGCTGTGTGATTGGCCGATTAGATATTTAAGTTAACATGCAATTGTACCTAATTAAGTAGAAAGTGTGTGTAGCTGCAGTAATTTCACGTTTGTTCTCTTTTGCCATTCTGACTTTTATTGTACCCAGTATAGTAGCAGTAAATATATTCTTATATATAAAAATATATATTATTTATTTATAAGCAAAGAAAAAAATATATATAGAAAGCCTTCATTATTTGCTGTTATACTGTATGATTCAGATAACATGTCTGGATATCTGACAATAATAAATTCTATACCATGTACAGTATATTTTCTGATATCAAGTCGCTTCAATAAGAGATATTTTTTAGTCCATTATTGTTGATGTTTCAACCCGAGTGTATGTCAAGGCTTAACAACGCCCTGCTCAAACAGGCTTCAGCCGTGTTATTGTGTTCTTCACCTCAGACATTTTATGCTCCACAGCAGTTTTTTTTTTCCTCTTTATTTTCTTTTCTTCTTTACTGAAATACCTTTTTCCCTTTTCCCGTAGCATTTATACACTTTATACCTTATTTTGTAAAATGCTGTATGAATAGGTGTCAGGATGTCAGATTAGTTTTGTTCAGGATTTCAGATTTAGCTCATCGTGGTGTAAATTGAAAACCTGCAGCAAACTTTAAGCACCATTCAAAACGTTCCGGCTCTTAATGGCGTTGTGTTGCTTTACACTAATCCCTAATGTTTATTTAGACGACACAAAAGCAGCTAATAATAAACACGGATTACGTGAAGTATTGAGTCAGGATATGGACACAATTGATGTTTCTTCCCCATTTCTCTCTCTCTCTCTCTCTCTCTCTCTCTCTCTCTACACTCCCGCTTTCCCGTCATGATGTTTATGAATGGTTTGGAGAAATCGGCTTGAAGCTGTCAGGGCCCGCTACCGATAAAAACCCAGCGGAGGAGAATGGCACCTTCAAAAACTGACAGATGAAAAGGAATCGGGTTCTCTGGAGCCTTCTGCGTGGAACAGATAGGCTCCCGCTCCATTTTCCTCTCGCCCTACAAACATGCTGCTGCATTAACTTATTCAAATATGAGGTCAAGGCACAAACAGAGGCTCTCGGCCTTGTCCCGAATACTACTGAGGACGGAGAGCAATTAGACTCACGGAATTAATGCATTCTAATCACCTCTCTCTGGCCATCAAAGCAGGAAGTCAAACAGACAGGAAGGACAATCGAGTTGCGTCCGTTTCTCAGAATCTGTCATATACATGCATGTCATCATCATAATCTCTTTTATGTTTCTCTTTTCTCTTCCATGACAATTTCCATGAAGATTTTTTTTATTTATATATACACTATTAGTGCAAAGCTTGCCTGTTCTCTCCATGTTGGTGGGTTTCCTCCGGGTACTCCCGTTCCCTCATGCGAGGTACATTAGTTGGCATTTCCAAATCAGCCATAGTGTGTTAATGAGTTTGTGTTTTGTGTGAATTGCATCTCAACCAGGATGTACCCTGGGATAGGCTCCAGATTTACAACAATAGGATAAGTGAGTGAGTCAGTGAGTGAGTGAGCGAGTGAGCGAGTGAGTAACATTCCAACTATTTAATTAAAATATATAATAAGAAGGCCACTCAGTGTGGTTAAGTTAGAGTCTTTATATTTACCTCCGAACTAGTGGCAGTTTAATTTGGGTAAGAATCACAGAATAAACTGAGGATGACACTTTAACTGTTATATTCCTGAGCTGAGCGCCGGTCCGCGCTCCTAATCTAATAATCCGAGTGAAAACGGCCATCTGAGAGGTTGAGCGTGTGAGAGAATTCAGCGTTTTTGATGGTCCGTGGGATCAACATCTCAATCAGAATCACTTCCTGCTCGTCTCACTGCATCGCCTTTTAATGTACCTCACACTGAGATTACAAGGTACCGGATAAAGTGAACTCCATTAGCGTTTCTTTTTCTTTTTAATTTTTTTCCCCCTCTGTCTTCCAAGTCATCTTTTTGTCCTAGCAGTTATCTTTCCCCGCGGTCCTTTTGAAATGCACGAGCGCGTTGCTTCCTCCGTTTGCGGCGTCTCATGCTGTGCGGGAGATTGAAGGAAGCGCATTTGTAAATCAACTGCTCGGCTAGGTAATTTAGCTAATGGACTAATCGGAGCTAAACTTTGTAAATGAGGGTTTTTATGAGGAAGCTGTGCAGGAACGTTTCACCAATGTCACGGCTGATGAGCATGCAACTGAAAAATCAACGGATACGAGGCGAGAGAGGGAACGTGTGTCTTTTCACCAGCACTGGCAAACAAACACATGATGTAGACTTACACAAGGCTTACAGCAAATCTGAAATAAATCAGCAAATAAACTTTGTGTTCTGTCACTAAAGATGGGTGAGGATGGGTTACAAATTCAATTATATATTTATTGGGATTATGTAAATAGCGGAATATCACTTTTTGCCCACATTTTGACCAGCGATCACCTCAGTGGCCTTTCTGTGTGCATTAGCTGAATATCAGTACAGATGTTACTGATCTGTTACCCATGATCAGAATCTGAAAGAAGATAAATAAATAAACACACACACACACACACACACACACACACACACACTATAATATATATATATATATATGGTGCAATTTAACAGCACCTTAGATTAGAGCCGTTATGAAGCTTTACAGAGCTTTAAGTAGCAGATATATCTCAATATGTTCAAAGGAGATTATTGTGTGTTTTGGATGAACGCCTTCAGCATTGTTTTACAGTGTGGAAAGAAATACAAATCTGGAAAGACCACGGAGTTAGAAGGGTTGTCCAAACTTTTGACTGGTAGTGTCTATAGTATCTTATGCGTGCAGTCCTGAGCCATTAATTTCTCTTGTTATTAATAACATTTTTGGAATTACAAATATTTACTTACACTACAGGAGTCTTTGTGTTTTTTTTTTATATTAGATTAATGTAATGTACTTGTGTTTGTTTTATTAATTTAATGAATTAATACAAATTGAAATTTTGTGTTTTTTTTTAAGCTTCTCTTCTGTTTCTTGGAAGATAGTTTTCAAAGTAAAGAAAAAAAAAGAACACAATACAAGAAAAATATAAATACACAGGGAATTAAGTGGAAATACAAAAGTATGAGGAAGAATACATTAGAATTAGATCCAGAAATAAGGACAAGAAACAAAGAACAAATAAATCAATGTAAAAAAATTGATCAGAAAGAACGGCAGAAAGAAAGAGAGGCAGTATACAAGGAAGAAATTTTAAATACACGAGAGTGTACAGGCGGAGAAATGGTGGTGAGGGAGTAGAAGGCAAAACACATTAGAATTAAATCAAATAAGAAATGAACGTAAGGAAGAATGAATAGATAAAAACAGAAAAAATTATAGTATTATTATGCAAAATTATATTTTTTCTCTTAGCATTTCTGTGTGTGTTGATTTTGAAACAGTTTATATTTCCATGTTTAAAGTCTTAACGTTGTGGAGGAATTCCCACAGAGGTGTGTGTTACTGTTACCTGACGGTTATTTAGAGCAGGGAAGTGTGTGAGCCGCTCTGAGGCTGTGTATCGGCTAACACTCGTTCATGATGACTGATTATCGTCCCCAAATCTGCCACATTTCCAGAACGAGGTGTGTGTGTGTGTGTGTGTGTGTGTGTGTATGCCGTGCTTTTGTCCTCCACGGGTTCTTGACCCTCTGAAACTCTTGGGATGAACTTATGATGCTAAACACATTGAGTTATTAGAGCTGTGATCTCTGAGGACACGCCGGGGCCGTTTATCCACAGAGCCGTCACAGAAGCCACATTTATCCTGCTTTGTGTGTTTTTACTCTGACTTTGTGCTTAAACAGTGTTTTATTCTTCTTATTCTGCAGCAGATTTTTTAAGCCAGTTTGTTCATATCCCCCACCCCCAACCCCCCCAAAAAAAAAGGTTTTTCTGTAGAAGTTGAGAAGACAAAAAGTTTATGCAAGTGTTTGTCCTTTTGTTTGTTTCAAAGCAGCATCAAATCCTTTTGTCCTGAAAATGTCAACAAAAACATGGTTCCAGCTCCAAGAACATTTCCTTACAAGAACACTATACATCAGTGATATACGTTAATGTGGCGCCACCTCTCTACCCCTCACTGTGGATAATATGTTACTACAGAAACAACAACTTATTAAAACAAGCACATTAACATAAATCTGTAATGTGTAGCTGCATTAAGGTCGGGTCTGCTTTTACGCGGGACACACGCTGCACATGTTCGTCCTACACTGAAAAAAAGGAACTTGGCTACCTGCTACATGTACTAAAATGTAATATGTGTTTTGTACATAATAATTTCATGTTTCCAAGATGAACATGAATAAAAATTGTACTTTTGCAAATTTGCATGAAATTTAACAACTTAACATGTATTAGATTCAATCATGTTGAGATAAACCAAAGAGACCGGAACCTGAAATACCAAAGCAAATATCATGAGTAGATACCGCGAGAAGAGAACACAGTTTGTTGAGAAGACAAACGTTTGGCGGGCGTGTGGAAAAGGTAAGCAGGAATGAATTCCAATCTTTCTAAATAGAAACGAAATACTGAACATAAATGTCACCTGTTATTTAGCGATGTTTAGTCACGTTATTTTGGTTTAAGCTACTTCTTGTATTTTTAATCACACTTAAAATACCGATGGTTATATGCGCGTGCTTAATCTGCGGTTCGGATCTGGTTTCGGTCTCATCAGTTGTGAAGCGAGAGGAACAAAGTATAAATATTGTTCATTTGCTAATTTAAGTATCATGAATTTTAATTGAATATCTATCTCTGTATTTTTTCACAGCAGTTTGACTGAAAGTGTCCTGTCTGCATATGACTTCAAGAGTTTCCTAACCAACGGTCATATTTTAAAGTCATAACGTACAAAACGTTTCTGTTGGTGTTACTTTTTTTTTTTCTATGATTAATACTTATTTGTGGTGTTTTATGTTTTGTACCTCTTTTCAAATTGAGACCAGCAGCAACTTAAAATTAGTAAATTTGTAATTTGCTACTGGTGTAAAACAGGGTTTTTATTAAATATAAAATAAAAATCTCTGTTTTCTCCCATTTGTCTTATGCTTCCTTCCTTCACAGAATTCTGTTGACCATGGCTTGAAATTTTAATTTACTTGAGTTGTACCAACCCTGTTCATTTATGTTAACAGTATTAAATTATGTTGGACCCAGCTGTAGTAAATAAGTTAAATGAACTTAATTAAATTAATTTGACTGATTAATTTTTTTCATTACAATTACATTAAACATTTGAATAATGTAAGCACTAAGAAATTGTTAGACTTTTCAATTATAATGGAGTATCATAGACATAACTCTATTACATTACAATTGCACAATCAATTGCTATTACAGTAAATGATAAAGATTATGTTAAGTCAACATGATTCTTTCACACAAGATTAACATGAAAAAAATACTTTGGTTTAGCAGGCAAAATTTATGTAATTTGACCACATTTTAATGATGTGGGACCGATGTACACATTAAAGTCAAGTAAATTCAAAGCATTATTTTTTTCAGTGTGGTATTAGCCCTGAGTCAGTTGCCTCGGAGTCATTTTTATATTGCACCTGAATTTCCCAAAAAACCCTGAGCAGGGACCCATGTGTCCAATAGAACACCTGAACAACGAGACGTCTCCTGAATGATCAGATGAATTTCAGATGGATGTCAGAACTTTTGGTCAGATGTCTTGCCGTGTGTGGGGACACACAATGTGATGAATGTGATGAGCTCATCTCAACACTGCTGTACATGTACCTCCTACTCTCACTGCAATACACTCAGACATACAGATTATACTAGCTCTATTGCCTCAACCTTTTTCATTTCTGTTTAATTTTTAGTTACTGTACAGTGTAAGACTCCAGACTGTTCCTTAACTTTTCACTTCTCTGACCGAAAGAATTGCCGTCAAGGCTTCAGAGAGGACATTTCATTAAAAATTGGATTGAAATAGGAATTGTCTGAGTAAACCTGCTCCAAGTTTCTGATTTAAACGTATTGCGTGAGCAGACGGGTCACAGCTCTATGCCATGAAGCGAGGCCGACTGAACCATATAGTGCGAGTTAACACCTCAAACACAATCGATAGACATCAGACAGCCTTATAGAAAATTTTATAAAAACCTTCTGAACCAATCAGAATGCAGAGCTCATAGCACATAGTTAATATTCTTCGCTTATCCGTATAAATGATTTATCAGTCTTAAAAAAAACCTTCAAGCACAAAACCCAAAGCGGCAGCGAAGAGGCGAGATGAAGAAATATATTCACTTATTTATTGATCCATCCATCCGTCTTTTCTGTCGAGTCGGAGCCTTTTAAAGAAATAATTGCGCTCAAATTTTACCCCATTGAGACATTATAAACCACAGTTTAGTTTAATATATTCGTCAGCGCTTTATAATATATATTTCTTCTGCCGAGGAGCTGATTTTTTTCTCTTTCGTTTTTCTTTCGCACCCAAATTTTTATAATGGCTCTGAAACGCATCACAAATCCATTTCCTACTGCATTTATTTGCTGTCGGATTGTAAATCTAATCATTTAATCATTTGAAACAAATGGAATATCAGCGGGTCATTAACGAATTATGAGTTTAGAAATGTTCCTTCGTGTCTGCGTTTCATCATCTTCCAATCCTCTTGATGCTGCCATACTGCATAAGTGATATTGTGGTTTTTTGTTCCTTCTGGAAGGCAATAAATATGTTCAGTATTAGTTTCCCAGTGGAACTGTGCAGTAAAAAACTTCTCGTGGACTCATTTTCAATATGTCATCGTATCTATTTAGGCTAAATCTCGCCTGGTGAAACAAAATTGCTGATAGCGAGATTAGATGCTTGTAACTCAGGCTTGTCAGTGCAGGCTGGAAATTGTCACGCTATCATTATTGGGAATATTGCTTTCACAAGGCAAGATTTGCTCAGGGACAAAAATCTGCTTCTGACTGAGAGCTTTATTTGTGTAGCACCAAATTTACTCCAAACTAACACTGGGATCCATAGATTATTTCATATCACACTTTCATCATTTTAAATTGACTCGAGCGCTCGTGCGTGGGACTAACTCATCCGTAACGATGACTGCTAGAGAACGACTGCAGCCTCGATTTAGAAAAATTCTAGATCAGAAAATAAACCAGAACTTAGCTTGACTTGCTGTTCCCTTTCAAAGGCTACACTCGATGTTGCGTGAAAACACTATGGGAACATCTTTTCGTGTTGCTGGTTGTGAAGCATGTGTGTATGAAACACGCCAAATTTTGGCTTATATAACCTCGGTCAGGTGACGTCATCTGATGAGACGCACCTGCAGGTTATAAATAGGAGTACATTCCTCAAATCTTTTTGTCTTCAGACCGCATTGTGCGCATGTGTAAACAAGCAAAAAGCAAAGAAAAAGTGTTTAACTCACCGATATAATTGCGGAGTTTAAAGTGAGAGTTCCCCCCTTGTGAAAATTTCCTTTCGGAGGGCGATCTCCACACTTTTTGCTTTGAATGTTTGGGTGAAAAGCACGCTCTCCAAGGGCTTCAAGGAGACTGCGAACACTGTGGTCTTCTTCCCATGAAAATGCTTTGCGCGCACCTCGCGGTCTTTAGAGAACCACGAGCCACGTTGCACTCCTGGGGATCACAAGCCGATCTGGCCAAGGCGCACGAGACGGAATCTCCTCTCCTTTCTCTCGCCCTCTCTTCCGATCGGGAAGTCTCTCCTTCCACTTCACTCCGGTGCTTCTCGTGAGTGTGTAGAAGAGACTCGTTCTCTAGCTTCTGTGGAAATGGAAGTAGCTACCTCAGAACGCTCCTAAGTTATAAGTCGAGCGGCTACACATTTATTTCCCGCAGGAGCAAGGCTTCCCCAAACGTGGAGCCACAACGCCGCTCTCTCCCCTTTTTTGACGACCTCCACAACGAATTAACTCGTTCTTGGAGCAAACCTTATTCATCCTGTATTTTTGTACCTTCGACTTCGTTTTATGCGAATATCATTGATGGAAAAGCACGAGGTTATATGGTGATGCCCCAGATAGAAGAGGCGGTCGAGGGCTATCTCTCTCCTGGGACATCATCCTCACTAAAGAAGCCAACCCTTCCCTTTTTCCTGGTAGGAAAGGCTTTCCAACACTCAAAAAAATAACTCGTTGAATGAACATAATTAAATTATGGAAAGAATTTCCACCTGATGTAATGGCTTTCGTT
>JAOTQY010000034.1:800816-819082 GCA_026413445.1 Dolichallabes microphthalmus
GGAGCCTATCCCAGGAGACTTCGGGCACAAGGCAGGGTACACCCTGGACAGGGTGCCAATCCATCGCAGGGCACACAGATATACACACATACACACACTACTGGCAATCTGGAATGTCAATTATTGTATCCTAAATGTGGCGGGACAGTGGCTTAGTAGTTAGCACTGTCGCTGTGCACCTCCAAGATCAGGGTTCGGTTCTCACCCAGGGGGTCTGTGTGCATTGAGTTTGCATGTTCTCCCTGTGGGGTGGGTTTCCTCCGGGTACTCTGGGTTCCTTACACATTCCAAAAACAGGCAGATTAGGCTAATTGATGTTCCCAAATCGCCCTTAGTGTGTGAATGAACATGTGCGCCCCGCAATGGATTGGCACCACATCCAGGGTTTACACCGCCTCGTACGTTTACTGGTACAGGCTCCCCTTTATACAGGATAAAGCGGTATAGACGATGAGTGAGTGAAAGTGTATCCTAAATATTACTTCAAAAGAGAGCAAATATATGGTGGTTCAATAACAATAATAATAATAATAATAATAATATCTTATCACATTCCTCCACCATTATATTTGTATTATTGTGGTTATTACAAAATAATTTTAATACTAAAATTGACTGGAGAGTTTATTTGAAGGTAGGAAGGTCCACACCTCATTTCCAAGTACTGTACACTGCACTTTAATTCTAGTTCACAAACTACAAGGACAACTCGTCTATTTGCTCCCCAACGATAAAATGTCTGTTGGTTTTAATCATCAACGAGAAATAAACCTACTATGTTTGAAGTTGATCTCCGCGTCGGATTCAATGGCTTTTTTCACCGCTGGCTGAACGAAGTTCATGCTCCAGGGGGAAACGCCGTCCTGCAGCAACACCACGTTCATCATGTACATACCATTTAGACAAGACAGGTGCTGCGTTTGTGGAAGAGTCGAGAACAAACACGCAAAAATCCAGTAACGCATTTTCAGTTATTCGGTGAATAAAAAAAAAAAAAAAGATCCACGTCTCTTCAAACTTCAAAAATGCGTGAAATGTGTTCAAATATTTTTTTTGTATAATACAATATTAGCCTAGTACTAGAAAAAACAACGACGTAAAAAGCGTTGAGCGTGAAGCGAGTTGTCTTTGCGGTGTGAACCACCTGTACTCGTTAATGAACTACAGAGCGGAACAGAGCTCGCGCAATAATAAACCGCCTCTGTGTGAGGTGAGACTCTCTCAGGAGTCAGTCCATGAAAACTGCAGCCACTGTGTTCATGCTGCAGTCTACTTTATAAACTGTAATACCATAACAGCTAAAATATATGATTTTGCCTTAACTTTAACTTCTCAGTGATGCAACTTTGTGTTTAAAAAAAAATTCTCAACAGTCTTTAAATTCCTTCTTTTTGGATGGATCAACATAAACTACAGTTATCTTGAAATATTAAGGTTAACACATCATCCAAACTGTTGATTATTTTCCACTGTCTGTTAATGTTATTTATTGAGTTGTCCAGTGTATCTCTGTTTACATATACACAGACAGATCCATATATTTCGGAACAAAGTTTTTTTTTTTTTTTTTGCCATTTGTCCTTTGTACACCACCACGCTGAATTTGAAATAAAGAAGTGACTTTCAGCTTTATTTCAAAGAGTTTGATAAAAGTAAATAGGCTATTAACAAGGTACATGTACAGGTAAATTGCTGTAATTCCTGAAGGGTTAATTATTTATCAAATCCATTGAATTAAAGCTGAAAATCTTGACTTCTCTTATATATTGAATGTTTCATTTCAGTGAATTGTGGTGGTGGTGGTGTATAGAGGCCAAATGCCGTTGTTGTTGTTATTATTTTAGTCTCCTTGTTACATGAACAACACAGTTAATGGGATGCCTCATAAATAGTTTTAGTGGAGATGTTATCTCTTGACCCATATGGTTTTATGTCTGAGCATAACAGTATCATTCATTCAATTCTTCATTCATTCACTTTACCTACATATTCTAATCAAGGTAATCGGGAGCTTGATACCAAGGAACTCGGAGAACAAGACAGGGTAAATCCTGAATGGGTTTCCAACCTCGCAGGGTACAGGCACACACACATTCACGCTCAGTCATAAATGGATTTTAAAATACCAATCACTTACAGTTAATGTTTTTAAACTGTCTGAGAAAGTGGAACACCGAGAAGAAGTTAACCAAACCCTGGGAGGACATGCAAACATTACACAAATAGACTGGATGTGAGATTTGAACCCCCATCCCTGGAGCTTGGAGTGTGCTCCAAAATTCCTTTTTCTCGAATTTTCCCCTCTTGTCACAGTTTGGCTGTAGTTTTCATGGAGTGACCCTTAGATAAGAGCCCTGTTTAAACCTTTATAATAACTCACAGCTGCACTATTTCAAAATTACAGTTTAGCAAATATAGAATGATAGCTAGTCACCTGTTGGTGTGGTCCCTCAGTAAACAAAGGCATTAAAACAAATGTCAGATAACACATGTGACTTATTTATTTAGATATGACCTGTTTTTTATCTAACCAATACTTCTATATGCAATCACATGATGTTATTATGCTTGTAGAACAGTCCCAGGAAATTTTTATATTTTCCCACTTTTCTACTGTTTTGTTAAATGGGCAAATGTACAAAGTAAATATTAAATATTTAAAAAATATTTTACTTATTTCTTTATTTATAAGAAAGTATAAATACTTATTTATAAAAAGAATTACAAAAATCTTTCATCATAGTTTGATCTTAATCTGAGGGGCATTTCTTTCTTGTTATAATGTCAGGTATTTTTATTAACATGGTATCACTACTGAAATGTTGTACATTAGCCTTCTTGATTGAACTTAATTAATTTGTTAAAGACTGCAAACTAGCCTTATAGTCCTGAAGTAGACATAGCTGCTATAGAATGCAAAGACCATTGAAGAAACAACTGGTAAATAAGACATCATGGTCCGAATGTGTCATTTATATGGACAGGGTTGAGTCCCCTTTTGATGCTTATGCACCACTTGACATTTTAATTTTTATTATACAAGAAAGCATAAGTTGTTAATAAAATTAGTAAAAATGTAATTTAGGAGGCTGCAAAAACATAAACCCGATGTAGGTATAATGTCATATACAAATTATATACAAAATAAATGGAAAACAGAGTTGTAGATTTTCCATGGGCTTGCCTATTGTGGGTTTTTAATATGTTGACTTTGACCTGTTATTTATTGACTCATATAAACCTAAATTTTAATATTTATCCTTATATTAAAACCTGTTAGAAAGAAATTATAACAGCAAAGAAAGAAAACAATTACACTCAAGGTGCAAAGGTTAATGTGCTATGAACCTACTATGCTGCTGGGTAACTGAAGTGTCATAAAATCATACAGAGTTTACTATTTTCAGCACAGCCCTAGTTCTCCTTATCATACTAAATGAACACCGTTTCTGAATGCAAAACAAAACGGGTACAATGAATTCGGTACAATCAAGTGGTATATCATGTACTATTTTACACATATCTGTACAGTTGTATCCAAATGTTTGGGTACACCCAAGCATATTACACTATTTGCTGTTTTTTTAAAAAGGGAAAATACACAAATGTTGCAGCAATCTCACTCACTCATGGCGGGGAGCCTTGAGCCTCTCCCGGGAGACTTAGGGCACAAGGTGGGGTACACCCTGGATGGGGTGATAATCCATCGCAGGGCACACACATATACCTACAATCAGATACTTATTCACACACTATGGGTAATTCATTGACATTTAGGCAGATAACTTATATAAACACACCTGCAAAACATTTGCATATGATTTGCTAATTTCTCAGTTTCAAATTATATTTCATTGTATTTGTATGATCCATTTATTCTCAGACGACTGTAAATTCAAAACCAAATCTTTATTACATTGTAGACAATAAAATTACACATACACTAAAGTTTGTAAAGAAGTGAATTTGAATGGGATATTTAGTTAAATAATTGTTTATTTAAAATTCTTAGAACGCACACAGTTTGTTTCAAATGTTTCACTATTAGATGAACAGCCCATTATCAAATGTGCGCTTAAAAAAGTTATTTACTGTACTTTGACCAAGAATGGATAATGTTTGAGTACTTGTACTCTGTTACTATACTTAATAGTTTTTCTCATGTTCCAGTATGTAGTTAGCACTATAGCTAACCATATCCGTCTGAAAGGATAATCGATTGCTGTGAATCACTTGAGGATACGCATCCCTTAATCCCGCGTCACTTAATTCAGTTTTTTTTTTTGGCAGGATACTTCTGCTTTAATATTGAGTAAGATTTTTACTATTTATACTTTCACTTAAGTATAATTTCTTAATATTTTGTTCATCCAGACTGTGAGGTAAGATAACTGAAATAGACATTTACAAAAATCTGACATTTGTTTTATTAAAGAACATAATTTTCACTGACCTTCCATAACACATTAGTATTTTGGTTGTCAGTATTATGCAACTACAATGCAGCAAAATCAAACACAAACAAACAAATAAAAACAAACAAACAAAACAAATAAATACAGGTGGACAGACAGACGGACAGACAGAGACATTTCTAAACAGATTTGTGTTTTTATAATACTACCATTTTAAAAGCTCAGTCAGGCCTGCTAAACTTATATCAACTTAGCATGTATTTGCCAAGCTAAATACTCAAAAGTTACACGACCCCAAATTCATCCATAACCTACTTTTACACATGACACCATTTAAGCATAGCCTTTGGCTATTTTATTACATTGTATTTTCCTTCTCCATGCCAGAATTCGTCCTGCTGAAACTTCTGTTCTTCATTCTTGCAAGAGTAAACATATAAGCTATGAGCTGATGACTTGTCCAGACCATGTCTCATGCTTTGTTCCCGGTGTAAGGTTAGTGATTACCACCTCCACAGCTTGAAACTTAAGATTCTTAGGTGGAACAGGGCACACTTTGTAGGTCACTTCATCTCCTTCCACTGGTACATATTCACCCTCAATGCTGACAAACACAGGACACATACACTATTATTCTTTAATATTCGGATACAGCAGCAGATCCAATGCAGCACATATGATAAATACATCTGTTATGGTGTACATACTCTGAGATGTGAACAAATATGTCCTCTCCACCATGAGTAGGTCGGATGAAACCATGTCCCTGGGATCTAGAGAAGTTCTTGCAGACTCCCTTGAAAACTGGTCCAGACCTGGACCTCACAGTTCTGGAAGACAGAGTTAATGATGAAAGTGACTCTTGGATACATACAACTGAAAGCAAAGCCAAACCGTGTCATACATTTAAAGAGACAGCATTGTCAAAACTGATCCAGCACACAAGTTTTTTAAAAATATTTGTTTAACATAAAGTTTGTTACTCTGACTTACGCAGAGTAGGAGCGATTGCGTTTGGTTGGAAGTGGACTAGTTGTGTCCCCTGCTTGTGGTGGTTTCCTTTCCCAGACATGACTTCCCCCTCTCAGAAAAGGGAAAGAGAGTGGGAGGGAAGTGTGAGGTTTGTGTAGCAGGGGATCAGATGAGGATGAAGTGTCTGAATCAGTCATTGTTCAGAGGAGTCTGAGCCCTCTGAACTGTCAAGCTCCACTGGCAGAAGACTAATCAGGTGGGCCACAAAGGAGTAGATTCAGAAGCAGGAAAGCACTGCACAGATGCACAAAATAATATACATAATATAGATTAGAATGTATAGAACAATTTAGCTATGTGAGCAATCAATATTCATGACAATAAACACTTAGTATCAGCAACGAGTTACACCCACTCATTGCTGATTTTATCAGGGACATGATGTGTGTAGTGACTCTAGCTCATCTCCTGTAACACGTCATGTATTAGTCACCCTCACTGCACTCTGCCCTTGAGTACAAAGGGACCACCATTACAACATCTCATAAACACTTCATAGGTATGCAGTTTAATATATTCTTCATGCATATGGAGAGGACTGCTGTCTGCAGACTATTCTCAACCCAGCAGCAACACTGAGGTGTGACAGAAAATTCTAGCAAATGATTCTGATCAGTGCTACGCAGTCAATCATGTCAGCATCATGGTCCACCACCCAGATATCACTGAGTCATCAGTGGTTTTCATTAATGCGCAGGAATATGGGATGTACACGGGCAAAAAAAAACTAAACAAAACAAAGGCAAATTGAGTGGAAGCATATGTATCTTTCATTGAAATGTACAAATATATGTGCCATGCTTGGTCTTTCCTTACATGTAACAGCATCGGATAAATAACTAACTAGCTCAAATTCACTGAAGGTAGTGACAGATGAAAGAACCAGGGAATGAGACTAGAAGACATGGGTGCACCTGTAAATATATGTCAATACAGGGTATTTTCACACAAAAAGATCGAGGGGGAAATGCTCAGAAACCAGAATCTTTCTATAGTATGAAGAAACTGTGAACATTAGAGGTGTAACACAAACTGGGATATTAACATCGTCATGATGCTGAAGCAGAGGCTCTCGGTAATTTACTGTGCTCCTGAAGAGGTGTCATTTTCCACTCCATAAAACCTGGGCGTAAATGGAGATTATCTCCATGTGAGAATGTATTGTTCTCGTTTCTGTACACAGACTGTGCAAATGCACAGACCATCACACAAACACACACGGAACCATAAGCTGCCAAACAAAATAGGGGAAAAATATTTACATTTAAAGGTAAAGATTTTCTTGACATCTTAAATGAAAGGCAGATATTGACTCTTGAAAAAAAATATCTGTCAATAAACATGAGTTTTTGAAAACTCATGGTTTTTTTTTTTCAGATCCAGGTGATTTTTTTCTCAGTTCTCCAAATCAATCTCAGCTGCATTTCTGAAATCACCGCCAACACGCTGATGCTCACATTCCTACACATTTCACCGTTCTCATTTTTCAGTCTTTAACAATGCCTCAAACCCATTTCATCTTATTGCTTCACATAGATTGAGAAATTACCAGAAGATGAATCTCTGCTGTTCGAATTCAAACTCCCCCAAAAGAGGAGGCGAGTGCCAGCGTGGACAAGGATTCACCGCTTTAACAAGGTTGCTTATGTTGGAAAACAGATGCATGCTGGGATGCATTCTCTCTGTCTATAAATACATCAGAGAGAGCTTATGTGAAGAGAATGAAAAACATTGTTAACATCAATTAAAACGGAACAAAATTATTCATAATTTCACCTTTAATGTTTGAAGAAATGATAAAAATCTTCTCAAGTCCATATTTTATGTGAGGCTGTAGCGGTGCCATCTTAGATCTCCAGGAATCCCTTTCAAGGTCTATTACTGCCTGTTTCCTGGGAAAAAAACCAAATCCTCCTACCAGGAGAAATAAAAAAATATATATATTACTGGGTGTGAATATACCAATGCAATCATAAGATTCATGATAAATTTCAGTTCTAGATTGTACAAAAAAAATGCTTAAAGTGAGTGATTGGTTATACACGGCATTATACACACATGTGACAGATAAATAATCCTGAAATTGTGGCTCCATTCATATAAAGATTTCCAGGTGGTTGCTCATCACTGCATCGCTCGTTCCTGCCAGGTTTCCCAGCATGCACTTCTCTGTCACTCTCTCTCTGAGAGTATCCCGCTATGACAGGTGACCTCTTACGATCCTCCCCTTATTCCTCTTTATGTTATTTATTTATTTCTACTCCCCGGCACGGCACCTCGTTCCACCCACGACACCGCAGCTGTTGTTTAGTGATAGATCAGTGAAGCAAGAAATGATAGCGTATTAAAGCAAAAATAAAATAAAATAACAAATAAATAAATAAACAAATAAATAAATCTGCCTGCATCTCATCCACATCGCTTCTCTCTGGTTTTTGTGCCACTTGGCTAGCTGAACCTTTCAGGATTCATTTAGCGCTAATCATTGGCTGCCGAGGGGCACGCCGTTTTTCAGCCCCCTAATGATGAAGTCACCTTTAATACAAGTGCAAATGAGGAGGAAATGATTTCGACCTGCTGATGCCAGACCACCATTCATGAACTGGCATGTGGAGGAAAGATCACCAGGACAACTTATAAACATTATTCTGCCTTTGTCTAATTTACAGAATCATTTTATTTCTCTACTGGACATTAACCTTAAACCAGTTTATTGTTAAGTTTAAATTATGTGAATTGTCCAGACATTTTGTACAGTATACAGTATATAGGAACAAATGTATTTGCAAAATGTGTATGCGCAAACTGCACGCCCTTGCGCACTCTAAATACTATAGCATTACAATTTGTTTAAAAGGTACGAGGCCCAAATACTGTATGGTCCATAAGGACCTGGTGTGTTAAGGTTGGAAGAATGTGAAAGAACTCGAGTGTCCTGCAATGAGCCCTGACTGAACCCCACTGAACCATCTCCTTTGGGATGAACTCGAACTAGAGCCTCATCGACATCCTGACATCAGCCCCTGAGCTCACTAATGCTCCTGTAGAATGTGTGAATGAACACAAATCCTCACAGCCACGCTCCAACATCTAGTTCCCAGAAACGAAGAGCAGAGCGCATTACAACAGGAAACACGGGGGAAATAAATCTGGAACAGTGATGTTCGACAAGGACATATGGGTGTGATGATCAAGGGTGCACATACTTCTGGTAATATAGTGTATGATTGCAAATTGATGTCTACGTTACAGCTGGAAGTACTGTAGCATAGACATCAAAAGCACAGTAATTCCACTGCAATGTAAAAATATATTACATCACGTAACACAATCGGATAAATAGCCTGAAGAGTGTTCACAGTTCAGTGTTAATGTAGAAGTTTTCCACCGGCGTCTCTCAGCCACAGCTGCCGGATTAGACAAACACAACACCGCATACTAATGACATATTTTATACCTTATAAGCACTCAGAGTCACTTTGCGACTGTCTCTGAAGTGTGCTTGAGTCTCACCTTGCACATCACAGCCTTTAAAGGAGCACATGTTTTCCCCGGCTAGCTGTCACATCGCTGACACTTCCTCTGACCCATGAGCTGATGTTCTGTCAGGCGCCGCTCGGCCCTCTGGGTTTTGCGCAGAGGTATGTTGAAATTCTGTCCCTGGTGCCCCCTATACGCCCCTCTCCATAGTGTTGCTGCTGCGGTAGGGGGCAACCGAGCTTCACGGACCCCCTACCCTGTACCCCCCAACCCCCCACCCCCATGGTGCAGCTCGATCTCTTTACTCGATGGGGGATCACCATCTACAGCAGATTAAAGCACACACCATTGCTAACACCTCATTGGGATTCTACTAAAGAGACATCGCTTCTCATATCGGTCACACACCTGGTGTTTTCATCTGTGCTCAGGTGAAAGAGTGTGACAGCACCATCGGGAATTTTTCATTTATCTTTTAAGCGCCGGCTTAATTACCAATGATTTAAAGCTGAAATCTTTATGGCAGTGAAATGTATTTTGTATTGTCTTGAAATATTCTGGGAATCGCTGTACTCACAAGGCAACGCATGACGCTCCTAATACTTCATGCACGGCTTTATCATTTATACATGTTTCAACTAATACAGTAAGTGCTATAGGGTTCTACATCGAAAAAAATATCCTTAAAGATAAGGTAAGGACAAACCTGCAGTTTAACCAGGGAATACATCTTAACAACAGGATATATGTATATTTGCTAACAAATACAAAATCGCTTTTTTTCCTTCTTCGAAAAATTCCATGTCATCATTTTTCAGGGGTTTTTTTCTGGATCAGGTATACACTTCTCATTTCCAGATGTTTACACAAGATCAATACTCAAGGTAAAGCACCTGCCTAAAATGTACCTACCTCCATTACAAGTAGAAGTACTGTACAACTTAATTTTTTTTTTTTTACTCAAGTTGAACTGCTAAGTAAGTGATCTAAAATGTACTTTAAGTACAATTACTCCACAATTTTTATCTGGATATTTATTTAAAAAGTTACTAATAAACAGTATTTTAACCCTTAGGGGATGCTGATAACTTTTTTTTTCTCTTTGCAAGTGTTTTTGTAAACGAAATTATATTATAGCAACCCAGAAAAAAATATGTACACAAACGGTAGATGGTTTTCTTTCCAAAAAGTTTGTTGCCAAAATAAATGTTTGTTATTAAATTAATGTTAAAAATAAAAAACAGAGGTATGTCAGATTCCCTTCTCCACACGCATGTCCATGTCCAAGAGAACAGGAAGGACTTGAATGAAAAAACATAAATGTTCAATATTTTCACATATATTTCACAATATATCGGTTCATATCGAAAGCGTTTAGATCAAAGGGGAGATAAAAAGTGTAATGCGAAAGTGTGCACGGAAAAGAGACACTTTATTTCACTCATAAAATATTCACATCACAAACAACAACATGGCACAATGCATGGTGTCTGAGAATGGCTGAAATGTGCTTGTGAATAAGCCTTTTAGTGAATGTAAAATGTCCGCGTGAGCCCGTGGTGTGCACTTTCACTTTGCAGAGGTTTGATCCAAAGGCAGATTAACGCACGTGCTGATATTAGAGATTTATATGAGATTTATTTTGTAAAAATAGTTTCTTATCACATAATTCATATAAATTAATAAAAATGTATATACAAATTTATATAAAATAATTAGATACAACAAACACAAATATATAATTGCTTAATAAACGCTGCCTTTGCGGCATTAAACGAAACAGGATGTGAGCTGCTTTATTTTAGTCATAATATACTATATATAACTTTTTTGCTGTTTAGGTTTTTTTTGTGTGTGTGTGTGCATAAGAATATCATTTTAATGAATGTTTTCAGTTTCTCTCCCTGATTCCCTGGTGAGGAATCTGAGTGTAAAGGTGTGAACAGCATTTTAAACACAATTGCAGTAGATGCTTTGATACCATGAATGTGTAAATCTAGTAGAGATTTGTTTTCTGCAGAAATCTAACTTCATGATTTTTTGTTCCAGAATGAAAGTATGAATTAATAATGATTAAATGTAAGTACAGTTCATTGGCTGTGTTCAGACGCTTTACAGGTTCATGAAGGCCTGACAAGAGATAATATGTTTTCAGTCAATTTATATAAAATGTTTAACACAGTTATATTAATGATTTGCCTGATTAGATTAGACATGGCTGGACAGAGAAGAGTGAATACTGCATAGTCTTTTTTGACGAAGAACATTACATCTGAAATATTGAATAACTTTTAGCGCAAGTGAGTTATATGAATAAAGAAGAGATGCCTTACTAAATATAATTGTATTCCAAGGGAACTGTGACTTTTCAGATGATAAAAATAAATCATTGATTAACTTTGTTAAAAATTTTAATGTTTAACTTCTAATAGTCAGTGCTGAAGGGGCAATGTGAATAAATAAATAAATAAAAGCAGATGGAGAAAAAGAGACTGAGAGATTATTAAAAGATTATTAAGTTACTAAAGCTGATAAAATGGAGGATGCAATTACTTGTAGAAAGGATGACAATGAATGGCAAACAGCAATGTTATTGGCTTTAATTATTTTGGCAGTTAAACTAGCTAACCAGGTGGTGGCGAGATAGTGTAACTAGCTAGGTTAGTACTGTCAACCTTCCACCTACAGGGTCCACGCTCGATTCCCGCCTCAGGGTCTGTGTGCATGGAGTGCATGTTCTCCCTGTGCTCGGTGGGTTTCCTCTAGGTACTCCGGTTTCCTCCCACAGTCCAAAGACATGCAGATTAGGGTAATTGGGGTTCCAAAATTGCCCGTTGTGTGCAAATGAGTATGTGTGGGTGTGTGTGTGTGTGTGTGTGTGTGCCCTGTGATGGATTGGCACCCCGTCCAGCCTCGTGCTCCAAGTCTCCTGGGATCTCCAGGCCCAACCGAATAAGGCAGTATATGAGATGAGTGAGTAAGTTAATTAATTTAGGTGCTTCTATTGCAACACTTACAGAACACAATAAGGTATAACATTTTATAGCTTGCTATAAAAAACAATGTTGATATTGGTGTGAAACACAACGGGCTCGACCCTTTGTGCATTGGTGGCACCATAGACACACGGACACCAGGTGAGCTCTTACAGGAAAACGCGTAATTTTATTTGGATAAAAATGGGAAAGGAAAGGCTTAAAGGAGGGAGGAAGGATAAAAGGGGAGAAAAAGAGTGAAGGTTCGCACATGCAGGTCCATTGGCAGTGCCTAGCTGGCATGCATGCACACAGCGGCAGGTGTCTATCCTGGACATCCATCGGCGGGGCGGTCTCACAAGTCCACTGCGCAACTCTTTGCCGTGCTTCGCTTTTATAATGCTGAGAACGCCAGAGGTCAATTAACGTTAATTATCTCCAGTCGTCCCGACCTGCGTAGAAAGCCTACGGAGTGAGCAAGGAGCGATAACAGATTTTGGTGCATGCCCATCACAGGTCCATGTCGTGACATCAGTTAGCTGGTTAGCTAGATCAATTCTAATCTTACATTAAAAAGTGCACTCTTTTGAGGTGCTTGAAAAGGAGCCAGAAGAATCCGCATGCCCAGAAACCAAGTGGGCGGGATCCGTTAGATTGCACTAACCAATCTGTGGTTTTATATTGACTTGCTAGTCAATTTTGTAAACTAGGACTGATGAAATTGTTTTGTTCCTGTCTGTCCCACATAGGGCAGAGCTCGGGTCACGCTATGGTGTGAGTAACAGCGTGAACACATACTTTTAGATTAGAAAATCAATAATTTGTTTCTGTGATAGTCAGCTGAAGAGTAATGAGTCTCTGTTTAAAATGTAGGGAGTAAAAGTACAGGTTTGTCATCAAAACATGTACTGAGTAAATGTAAAAAGTACGACATACGTAAAATACTCAAATACAATACTTATATACAGTAATAAAGAAGTTGTCCTTTGTACCTTTCCACCTCTGCTCATTCCCATGTGCCAAAGTGGCAGGTGATTATGAATTTTCTACATACAGTACATCACTGCTCTAGAGGAGATCTGCATGGAGGAATGGGCCAAAATACCAACGACAGTGTGTTGGTATTGTGAAGACTTACAGAAAACGTTTGACCTCTGTCATCGCCAACAAAGGGTATATAACAAAGTATTGACATGAAATTTTGTTATTGACCAAATACTTATTTTCCACCATAATTTTCAAATAAATTCTTTAAAAATCCTACAATGTGATTTTCTGGATTTTTTCTTTCCTTTTTTCTTTTGTCTCTCATAGTTGAGGTATACCTATGATGAAAATTTCAGGCCTCTCTCATCTTTTTAAGTGGGAGAACTTGCACAATTGGTGGCTGACTAAATAATTTTTTGCCCCACTGTACATGCACAGCACAGAGCTGCATTTTCAACACAGATGTGTTTTCATCATCTCATCCAACCTCAGGTTAAATCTGCATGAAAAAATTATAGAGGGACCAACAAATCGTCCATTAAAGGAAGCGGTAAAAAATCGTTTCTTCTTCTTCTTGTGAGGATACAATGCTAGAAGAGTTAGCTAGTTTTGCTAATCTGCTTGACAATATACAAGCAATAGACAATATACAGTACGTGGGACATGAGCAGCTTGCTTAAATGTGCAATGCTGTGTAAGTTGGCTATCAGCCTCAAGAGGCACAGTACAGGAAAAGAGAAGGAAAAAAATTCTCCTGTTTGGTGCAATCCTGACTTTCTGTGTGTAAATGTGTGTGTGTGTGTGTGTGTGTGTGTGTGTGCGTGTGTGTGTGTGTGTGTGTGTGTGTGTGTGATTGCCTTGCAGTGGCTCAGAGGGGGAGAAAATGAGCTAGAGGTGGACGCCATCGCCCCACGCTGCCCGTCTATTGAGGCTGAAGCGGAACTCTGACCCCCTTCAGCTGATTTCTAATGGATTTCAAGAGTGGAGAGAAAACACACAGCTGGGCTCCAAACAAACTCATCAGTATTCTCACCTCTCACCGTCTCGCCCTCTCTCTTTTCTTTTCCCTCTCTCCCCCTGTCTATCTCTTTATTTTTCTCAGTCCTAGCTGCTTTTTTTTTATCGCAACTTTTACATTTGTACGCCACGCATAAGACTGCGTGAAAAAGTAATTGAACAGAATAATTTGAAAGATGAAACGCTTTGCACTGAAATGTTTTGCGTTCATGCATTCATGCCTCCTGCTGAGTCTTTCAGAGGTCTTGCACATGCGTGACACATTAGATATGTGTCGATGCCTGAGGGTTATTTTTTTGCATGGGTAGGCATTGCACAGGCCCGAGTCAAGGTTGTCTGTTTCTTACAAACATGTTTTGTACCTGCTCCAGAGTGGTGCAACAGGGAAGCATTTGCCCTATCATCTGGAAATCCCAAGTTGAAATACTGATGATGCGACTGCCATCTTCGGCTGGGAGTACGAGGAAACAAACCTGGACTCTGCTCTCTGGGAGGGATGGTTCACATATTTTCTCTTTCCTGCCAATCACAGCAGCACCAGCCAATCTCAGACATCTCTGATCTCATCCAGGTGGAAGTTGATGGATAGTGCATTGCATGAGCAGCAGTTAACTATAACTATAACTATAAGCCTTCTATACACTAAGATAATAAGGATATAAGTGCAAGGATATAATACCCAATCTGGTGTCTAGCTCAACTGTAAAAACGATTCCTCATGATCTCTGAGTCCTGGAATTTGTCCGTGCCATTAGGGAAGAAGAAAATCTCCACAGATGTGATAACCTGGTGATTCTGTACATTCAGGTCTTCAGCTGACGTCATTTTATTTTCACATAACGTTGCTGAGTCTAGACCTGAGAAACTGAAGCAAGCCCAGATCATAACACTGTCTCCAGAGGCTTGTACAGTGGCCACTATGCAGGATGTGTGCATCGCTTCATGCCCCACCCTTCTTACCCTGACACGCCCTTCACTCTGGAATAGGATCAATCTGGACTCATCAGGTCACATGACCTTTTTCCATCACTCCAAAGTCCAGAATTTATGCTCTCTAGCAAACTGAAGCCATTTTTCCCCCTAATGAGTCTCACTAACAAGTGGTTTATTTAAAATCTCCTTAATTGATGTCTTATCTTGATGCAGACCAATAATTTGGTCCTCCTGAAATGCGACTTCTTCTTCTTCCTCTCTTATTATTATTATTATTATTATTATTATTATTGTTATTCTTTTGGGCAGACACTGTATATATTGATATGGGGCTCCATAGTTGCTGTCACTGGAGACCCCTCCCATAAACATACGTAAACATTTCTGTAAAGAAAACCATTTTTAATTTGCTGTACACATCCCTGTCAAGGAGCTGTTACTGGTGTTATGAGCGCATTAATATGAACGAACCTTCACTACCATCAAAGCAGCTGTTCTATAAAATGAATCAACACCATCTGACCAATCAGAATCCACAATTCACTAAAAACCTAATCCTAAACCTAAAGTGTAAATGTTAAGTAACCAGAATCCTTCTCGGGAACAGTGCGGCGTGACGGTGCGCTTCTGCTCCTTGTGCTTTGGGAGATTCACTCTAAGAGCTATGGAGAAAAAAATAAGCACCTTTAGAGAGCTGATTGATGTTCCTCATCCATCTCTTCCCCCCGAGACATCTTGGGTATTTTTCATGTAGCTTGGCTGACTGGAACACACACTCGCTTAGTCATCATTTATTCTAAAAGTGTGTTTCCATCACCTCTTTATCACATATTCTCTTTTTTTGTACATAAACCTTTACACCTTCAGTAAGTGAAAATGCTTCCTTGTGATATTCAGTGTTCACTTTTTTCAATATATTTACACCTGTATTACGTTCTAGATTGTAATGAAATGTTGTCTAAATGTCAACTGTGATATAGAGCACGTTCTCCGTGCTGATCCTTTAGATCAGTGATAGACCTGCTTACTTCATCAGTCAGCATCATTGGGAAATGTGCTCACAGCTCACAGCATAAGGTTATAAGAAAAGTTTTTTTTTTTTTTTTTTTGTCATTAGCATATTTCATGCATATTTCTCCATCACTGCTGCTGTTGCTGGGTTTGCAAAACTTTGAGAACTTTGATCACAATTTAAGAATTTTACTTTAAGCTCTCCAAGACTGTCAACCTCAACATCCAGTCTTCTGTGACAGAGTAAAGCTAAGTATATTAGGACTCGACACCTTAAAAAAACACACATAATCTACATCTAGGAAGTTGGTTTAAATGATGATGCTACTTCTTTGCAATTACAATGACATGAAGGTAGAAATAGGTGATCTGAGGCCCTGATGGAATGTCACTCATTTTTCATCCCAGCCTCCATCCATCTTAATGCCCACGTCAAATATGTTACTCATGTTTTACTAAAAGGGCTAAAAGCAGTTGTTAAAATACCATCAATAGTAAGCAGAGTCTAGCTAGCTTTTCTTTTCTTTTTTTGCACTTAACTTGGCATGCTGTAGCCGTTTGAGAGGAGCAAGCGTGTTTCCCATGAAAATGTATTCAGTTGTTCTAACGCACTCAAAAGAAGTCAATGTTCACAAGATATTAATGTCTAAAGTGACACAACATCTCAGCGTTCAAGGTGAACACGGCCCTTCTCTCAGCAGAGTTGGCCGAGTCCGCCTGTTCGTCCCCTCGCCGCCTCACATCAAATCATTACGCTGGAAAGTCATCCTGATTGTTGATTTCCTGTGAAGTGTTGCCAGTGGCTTGCCTTGGGCAGTGGAAAAGAAATGCACAAAGTCGACCTGATGTGAATATGCAAGCCTGAAAAAAGTGGCCCAGAGGGATTAGAGAAAATAAGCAGTTGTATAATAAGGAGGCAGAGGCCAAGAATTACTTTTTCTTTTTCGCTTTAAACACATTTCTAAATGTCGAAAAGCTGTGGTACAAACACTCAGCTGTATAACTTGGATAATAATCTGTGTGCTACATCAACCATGGAGTTACCATGCAGCCCTGCTAAGATCCCGAACCACCCTTATAGTTCTCTAATAAGATTATAAAGGAGTATTTGTATTTTTAAAAAAACAATGGTTGTAGATGGACTCATGAATTTGTGCTTTTGATGGAATCCTGTGACCACTGCTAGCTAATAACTGACGCAAATGATTCATCAAGCTAGATTTTTTATGCAATTCTACATAATTGTGTTTAAAGGGTTAAAGGGCTAGACACTATAAATAAAACCTTCTCAGACACTTCTACCCAAGAAAGATCTGGATGCTTGGGTGCTTGCACAACACAAATATTTTAATAATCTAAATGGGGGGGAAAAGCTAATTTAGCACATCTGTAATCCAACTCTGAATACAAGGACATTTCCCTGCTTATATTTGGGACTCAAATATAAATACAACCTGAATATGTGTGAGACTGTTATTAATAAAAATATGTAGGTTTTCCCAGGCTTTACTCGAATTCAAAGATTTTCCAAAAAAGAATAATTGAAAATGTGGTGCAAAATTTTTTTCACAGCCTCAAAATCAACTTTGAAGACCCATATCACCATAATAATCAAGCAACTCTTCAAGGGGGAGGACCAATTCTCTCCTGATGGAGGAAATGTTTCTTCCTCGAGGAACAAAGGGCTTTTTTGGTTTTTGATTCAATCAGTGTATATAATAAGCACAGAGCCACTCTCCAGACAAAAATGAGGGTTCTCCGAGCGGTCTGCAGATACGCCGCTCTCACAGATTCACACTCGATGCATTTTATACAGAGAGTACTTTGCAAAAGTTAAGAACACAAATCTCCTGGGTTCCATTTCCACCATCGTAAGGCACATCCAATTCTTGCATTTCGAGAGCTCAGATCGTGTGAAGCTCAGCTCTAACATTATTCATGGTTTTCATTGTACATGGGCTGAGATCCAGGCTGGGTTTGGACTGAAATAATTTTACAGTTTAATCATAATCTTATAGTAAATGGTTTGCTTTGTTGAAAATAATAACTGTAGTAATAATTAGGCTTCAAACTATAAAAAAACTTTAAAAAGTACAATAATAATAATAATAATAATAATAATAATAATAATAATAATAACACTCTGGACAGGGTGCCAATCCTTAGCAAGGCACAACACACTCTCATTCACACACTATGAGCAATTTAGAAACACCAATTAACCTGGGGTTAATTGTGGACTGCATGTCTGTGGACTGTGGGCGATAACCAGAGTTCCTGGAGGAAACCCTCCAAGCATGGGGAGAACATGCAAACTCCATGCACACAGAGCAGGCCTGGACTGGCCATAGGACATACCGGGCAATGCCCGGTGGGCCGACGCACATTTTTGGGCCGGAGCTGTCAGTCATAATTT
>JAOTQY010000034.1:912369-927548 GCA_026413445.1 Dolichallabes microphthalmus
TGCATTAGGATGGGCATCCGGCGTGTAACTTATTCCGAGTTGCGTACGACCCCTTGACAGGAGCAGCTGAAATAACTTTTTTTTCTTCATTTGGTTGATGTGATACCAACCACTTAATATATATGTTTATGTTCCGCAAAATTTCCTTTTTTAATTACCTTTTTCTCTGAATTTAGGTGATATGAGTGCGCTCTGTACAGCAAATCCACCAGCCTGTGCTGGATTTATCTTCTACGAGAAGGATTTGTTTTAAATTAGGCACCTTAGCAGACAGCTGTCGTAATGCTGGGACACACTTTACACGCTTTACCTCCATAGTACAAAATGATGTTAAAAACGATTCTCACTCAAACAGCGTCCTCAAGGGGAAGGCAGGATCATCACAATCCACATTCAAACATTAAACACCGATGCTGTGCATGCCATCGATCACACTCCGAGTGCAGCATGAGTGTTCGTGCTTGTTATTGAACTCGAGCGGCTCTGAGCTGATTACTGACCCGAGCTGTCATGTTTTTCTTTACGATCTAACTCTGAAAGTAAATCCATGATGAACGGCTCTCTGGTGTCCTGCTATTCATTAACGCGCAGCGCCCTAACTTATTGATTATTGATCATCACATCATCGGCTCATGTTTCAGGGAGACGTGTTTAAGCTGTCAGAAAGAAAAGTGTAGCAGTGGCATTGTGGTTAGCGCGCTGAGCTCCTGTATCTCTGCTTACATTTGCATGGACGATATTTCTTCAGGCTAAATTAAGAGTTTCAGGCTAAACTGTTTAACATCTGATCTGGTGTGTGTGAACATGAACAAAGCATTTAATTAGAATGTAACTATACTGTAGTGTCGTGTCTTCTGACTCCTGTGCAGTCTTGAATCTACTGCAAATGTAAAAGAAGAGATTTTTATTATTTATTTGTATTTTTTCTCAGAATTTTTGGAAATCATGTTGCCAGACTGGGTGGTGTTCTATTGGGCTGGGATACTTTTATCATCCAGGTGGAAAGATGTACATATAAAGAAAAGTGCAAAAGTCTTGACCCGGCTTCATTTCTTCATATTTTACTTCCAAAGCATCAGACCTTCTTGTATTGTTTAATGTAGTCATGAGGATTAGTTCTCCAGGATTTTCATGTTCAGTCCAGTCGCTGTACCTGAGCAGTTTCAGAGGAATGTTTTTATTTTGTTTAATAAGCCACACAGAGATCTATGAATCATCATCAAGCATAAAAAACATACAACTTAAGGCATGAACCAGTGAGAAACAGGTGCAGATGCTGATCAGGCCGGTGATTAGACGAGAGGGGAGAAGAGGTCGCTGCTGAGGTTGTTACATAGACAAGACATGGTTAAATTAGTATCTTTAGACACTTTGCAGCTTTTCTTTCATGTAAACTACATCATTTACGTGGTCGTTCCTGATTTTTATTTAAACTGATTTTTAGCTAAACAGCACATGCCTGTGAGTGGACGGAGCCAGATGGTTTGAGGTGAAGGGTGTTCCCCAAAAACGTCTTCCTGGATCACGCCTCTGAGTGGGCGGGGCCAGAGGGTGCGTGCTCTAACGTATCACATTTTTAATACATTACAATTACGTTTAAACAGTGAGATTATTCCCGTCTCAACTGCCAGGGATGAAAACCACACTGTAGGGCCTCACATTAGAGACCTGCGCGGGACGGATTTTCCCGTCGGGATGTCTTGCCGGGGAGCAATTCAGTGTGGAACCGCTACCGAGCAGATAAATAATATAGTATTTGTTTAAAATAAAAAAATTTTAAGATAATTCCATTTTGCAGGAGTCCCGCGATTAATGTTATTCTCCCGCAACCCGCACATACATGAGGACCTTCCCGCCCGCAACCGCATTCACCCATCAAATTTTGTCCCGCGCCACACTCCGTGAGCTGGGTCCCGGCGGTTCTCCCGCGGGAGTGCAGGTCTCTACCTCACATCTCTCGCTCTCTCTCTCTCTTCTTCACAGCTTCACTTTTTTTTTCTTTATTCTTTTTTGTTCATTTTAGAAATTTACTCTTTCTTTATTTCTTTTTAATTTGTGTTTCTTTTAATTTTAAGGTTCCTTTTTTCCTCTCACTTCCTTTCTTTTAATTAGCTTTATTATCATTTTCTTTTTTCCTTTATTTTATTGGCTATGTTACATCTATTCTTTCTTTCTTTAAAATTCTTAAATTTTTCTTTCTTTTTCATTCTTCTTTGTCTTCCTTTCTTTTTATGTATTTCTTTCTTTCTATCTTAGTTTTTTCCCTTCATTTACTTTTTAGCTTTTTTCTTTATTTCCTATTTTATGTCTCCTTTCTTTCTCTCTCTCTCTCTCTCTCTCTCTCTCTCTCTCATATTAACACAGCGGTCTATCTTCCAAGTAAATAATTTTACTCTGAATGTAATGTCATAAACAACAGCATTCTTCGTCATCACCATCATCGCTGAATGTGTAACAGCATGGAATATTCCAGAAGTAGCTGCCGCGCTCCTCTGCGAGCCCTCAAATCGTAAAAATCATAATTAGCACGAAGCGTAGAACAGCGAATGAGTGCTCTGGCACACAGATCCATAAAATAAATATATTGTTGTTATTATCCAGGCCGAGTCCTGAGTGTAATCCAGAGGAACCTGCGTTATTGTTCTCCAGGTTTCCCCGACGTGCTTTATAACTCGGGTGAGAACTTTTCCAGCAGTTGGATAAAGTTTCTTCACTCGGGATCTCCAGCAGCAGGTGGAAAGCTGGGTAATTAATTATTCATTTAACTTCATGCAGTTAAGATTAAATTGAAGATTAATGCAGAGACTCGACACAAAGTCGGCACATAATAATCAGAACATCGGCACGTTATTACACGTCTAATGTGCGAAGCAGCCGTACAGAAATGTTTAGAGCCGCGGTTCTCAGAGGTCATCAACAGAAAAAACTTTAGGGGGCTGTAATAACCTGGCCGCATAAGAGCAATCAGCTACTTACTGTACAACAGGTCATGTGACTCTGCTCAGAATTTACCAATTAACATTGAATCTTGTGTGCAAAAGTAATTATCATACACCTACCACCAATCAAGTGATTTTCATTAACCTCAAATAAACCTCAGCTGTTTTTGTAGATCTTTCTAAACTTCTTCTTTAATCCATCTGCCTGCTGAAGCCATGTTCCTTAAAAAGGAACTTCCAAAGCATGTCAAGGATCAGGAGAGGGACAGAAGAGAATGCAGAGAACATTAGATGCACCCTGGAACAGCGTGAAGGCCATCAACAAGTAGAGAACCTGGAGCACTACAGTGATGTCACTAAGGACAGCATGTTCTTCCAAAAAGAGAAGAGGACCTTTAGCATCATTTAAACACCTGCTGTAACCTGTGGTAAGTTCTGGTCACTCCCCATGTGAGAGAGGAATCTCTTGTATGTGTTGTATGACTGGGCAGTTAGGAAGAAAGTCTAGATGAATGTGAAAAAAACAAACAAACAAACAAACAAAAACATAATCTCAGGACCCCAAACCATGTGGCACACTGTGTTCTGGTCTGACCAGACTAAGGTTTAACGGCATATCACCTTCATGGTGAAGCATGGTGGTACAGAAGCAGCACTACTGTAGCTTCTTCTTCTTCTTAATCAGGAATCAGAAGTCTGAATCACAGATATCTCCAAACACCTCTCTATTTTGGGATAAATCCTGCACTCTTTGTTAGACAGCAGAAGAGGAGGAAATTCTTTCCAGCACGTTAACGATCCAAATCACAAATCCAAAAGTCAACCAAGAACGAGCTTCAGATGAAGAAGATAAACATTTTGCAGTGGTCAAGTCAAAGCCCAGATCTAAACCCCTGACTAGAGCTGGAGCGGTCTCGAACCGAACATGTAGACAGTTTATACGAAGTGCTGTATTACATGCAGAAGGTGGTTTCATGAAGTGTTAATGAAGGGGTGTGTATATTTATGCAACCAGGTTACTGTACATTTTGAACTTTGAACATATGTATTGTTTACTAGACTGCAATAATGATAAAAATAAATCTGACAAATACTTGTAGTTTTAAAAGGTGTGTGTCATTTATTTCCACTCTGATTTAAAGACCATTAACATCAAATCTCAGTTTTTATTTAAAATGAGTTGAAAAACTGAAGAAAAACTATCTACTGTTGGAGCTCAATAAATAACGAAAATAATATTGTAGACGTTAAAGTAGTGAGCAAGAAACAAAGAAGAAAAGAAAAAAAAAGAAAAACAAAATTCAAAGACTGCCATGAAAATGTTGTTGTTATTATTATTATTATTATTATTATTATTATTACAGTTTTAAATAGGAGTCAAAGAATTAATTTCTTTCTTTCCTCAGTTCTGGTGATGAAAACTGTCCCTTGCAGCTACATTAGCATTAAAATAGCGTTAAAGAGTTCCCTAGCATTCCGTGTCGGTTTATTTCCCATTTCTCGTGTCCCAGGCGGTTCTGCCTCCACAGCCTGGCGCCTCTTCGTCCTCTTCCCAGGCCCTGTAGGGGCGACACTCAAGACGGTGATGAGTGAGAAAGGTAAAGGATTAAGACAGTAAAAAAGGTGGATTGGAGCGTTGATGAGGCTGCGGATGCATATGTTATCGGCTCCCTGCGTCCCTGCATTGCTGCTTTTACACCAGTCGATAAAGATCGCTCTCTCCAGGACGCTCTCTGGGGACGAGGTTAAAGACGGCTCTTCTGATACAAGTGTGAGGACGAGACGGAGGGATAAAAAACACTGCTGTTTTTTATGGAAATAATTAGGATGCCTAATGATTCACTGAATCGTGGAATTGTTCGTTTACATAAAAAAGGCAAAAAAAATTTAGTTTGCAAAAAAACTATCAAAAACAAACACTAAAGTGACAGAGAATAGCTACTATTCTGTATATATATATATATATATTTCATATTTCTGTTTACAAGATTGTTTGGTTTTGTTTTTTTGTTTATTGTTACCTCTGTCACCTCAAGCCCGGAGCGATTAGGCCTGAGCTTAACACAAAACCTGATGACAAAACTGATTCACTGATTCACTGAATCACAACTGAATGATTTACTGATTCACAAGTAACTCATTGAATCAGAAGCCAACGAATCTCAGCCAGGAATAAACGACTCGCTGACTCACGGTGCGCGGATCAGTTACGGCATGCACACAAATGCAAAAATCATTTATGCACATGAATGAATAATTTAGCAGCAGCAACTGAAACAAAGGAAAGACACAGTCGACTGTCGACGGGATTCACTTTACCTGAGTGACTCACTGTGGAATCACGTGCATAACCAAACAGGTTCACTTCTTTTGATTAATGTGACATTCTGTTACTAGACTTACTGCTATGTACAGTATATACAGTGTGTAATAACCTCAAAATAGCTTTAATTAGAAAGATTAGAAAATAATTCAGGATATTTCTGTAAAGTTTTATTCAGTGCTGCACAATTAATCGTGCAAAAGACGAAATTTATTTGCAACAGGCTGCAGTTTATTACAAGTAATATACACACAGTGAGGAATTTATGTAGAGTATGTCAATAATGTAAGCATTTGATTATTATTTTCCAAATAGTTTTAAAGTGATAAATAAAAATGTGCAGGGATCGTCTTAATGAGACCATTTGTGCTGTTAGTTGGTGTCAGCCTCAATAAATATCTTTGAAACCAAATTTGTTCATTTAATGCTTTAAATATCAGTGTTTAAACCACAGTTTATTTTGATTGTGTGTCTAAATAATTGCAATGTGATTTTTTCCCCCCTAATCAGGAATCATGCAGCCCTATGTTGGTTTAATAGGGTTTCTATTCTTAATTCCAACTTAGATCCAGTTATAATCTGTACATCGTTGTAATTAATAGTTAATCGTCCCATTTGATCCATTATACAGTAGATAGACTTGCCATTAAACTACAACATAGCTGTAAACTATCTTAAAGTCTTAAGATACTGTCTTGAAGTTTTTATTATAAAAATCTATCATGCACCGTTCAGTTCACTCTTCTGATAAATAAATTGTCATAAATCAGTCATCCAACAATATTTTCTTTTTAATTTACCACAATATTTACAATATTATTTTTATTAAAACAAAGAAAAAGATGAAAAACAAGTGTTTAATATTCAGGTGGAACAGTCCCAGTCTGAGAGAAAACTGAAAAACAAACGAAAACATAAAAAATACAGAGAGACGGAGCATGAGGGACTAAAATGTATTTTGCATACACTTTCATCAGCGTTCCTGAGAAAAAAAAAAAAAACCTGCATCAGCTGAATCTGAGGCTCATTCCGAGCGTTTAGTCACGTGAGCGCTAAATCACACAGCATTGTCCCTGCAGAGCAAACATTTCTGTCCTTAAAAAAAAAAAAACTCCAGGCAGGAGCGCTTTTTAAAAACGATACACACAGGCGTGTGAAATTGGAGCTGGGTTCCTGCGGTGGGTTCGGATATCTCCGCCGCTCTCCTTCTCTTCATTAAAAAGCTTTGTTTCTTTTTTACTCACATGACTAGTTTCTTTATTGATAAACATTTTCAATGGGGAAAAAAAGAGAAGAAACTATTGACTGCAGCGTTTATAGACAGCATTCGAGCAGAAAAAAAAGCTCCTTATTAGTGAGGACAACTGGTTCAGATGTGCCGGTTAGGAAGCGTAATTACTACTAATGACCATTAGGAGTTCGGCTTTCAGCCTCTAGGGATTAGGGAAAGGGCTCTCGTCTTATCGGCTGATTAGCGCAAATCGAGGAGGCCGGATTCTGCATGTTAAGTAAACATGGCTGAGATGCGCCGCGTTATCTGGGGAGGGCTAATGGAGCGGCACGGATGGAGTCCATCTTAAAGCTAATGCGATTTAAACACACACAGGAGGCAGATGACGGAGAAAATGTTTGAGCATGAAATCCGGTCTAATGCTGAGTGAGATCAAGCGACTCGGGAGTGTTGAGGAGAGCAGCTGTGTCGTCTCAGCAAAATTTCCAGTTCAACTCCACCTCTTATAAAAAAGACCTGACATAGAACAGACACAGACAAAAACGACCTGAAGCTTGTGTAAAAGCTGCGGTCACTGTGGTGCGCGCGCATTTCTGATTAGCCGTGTCTGCAGTTCACCTCCTGCTAAAGATAATGTGCAAACCTCTTTACGCCTCTCCTGAGATCCGCTGGGTTTTCCTTCACATTTACACCTCGGCGTCCTGATGCTACATTAACAGAAGTGTTGTTTCTCTGATCAAACACACTTTCTGCTACGATGCTTCTGTTTGTTTACCATACTGTAGCTTGTGTTTGATTACTTTCTGATTATTTGCTTTTAATTCGACTTCATTGAGGCGGCACAGTGGTGTAGTGGTAAGCAACTGTCGCCTTGCACCTCCAGGTTCTGGGTTCGATTCCCATCTCGTTGTGAACGTTTGCAAGTTTGCATGTTCTCCGCATATTTAGTGGGTTTCCTCCAGGTACTCCGGTTTCCTCCCACAGTCCAAAGATATGCAGATTAGGTTAATTGGCGTTAAATCATACAGACGTGGCGAGACAGAATTCTGTCACATTGGACTGTTGACTTTTTTTTTTTTTCATTTCTGATGGAATTCAGATGGTTTAACTCACAAGCAAAGAATTATTTTATGATGTGAGGTTTGTCTGTGACACCATGAGCTTTATGATGACAAACAATAACATTCGAATCGACTTGAAGGTCATTCTGTAGGTCAAACTGTAAAAGCAGCGTTTTCATTAACAAATTAAATTCACAGAGTTTTAATAACTCAGAGGGACAGACCGGTCCATCATGCTTGGAAGAATAAGCATTAAAGCTTTAAAAACATAAATATGTCCTGTAAGTGCAGCACGCTTCATCAGATAAAACCCCGGACACATCGCACTTTACAACTGCCTCGTTTAGTTTAGTGCACTTCAGGGCCAAAGTGCTGATTGAGGTCCTGTCGCTCTCCGCGGCTAAAGGCTGGCAGCGGCTCAGCTAATTATACTCCCTCCCTCTCTCTGTCTCTCTCTCTCTCTGGTTTCCGGTATAGATTCCTAAAAATACCCTACACTTCATTCCTGAATGACAAATAAAATCCTTTTCCTCTCCTACACCAGAGCGTGGTCGAGTTCTGTGTTCTGATTGGTCAGAAGGTGTTTTCTACAGCAGGTGAATATTAGCATGTCCGTCTTCTCCAGTATCGGCATATTCCCAGCAACTAGTACAGTACAGAAGACACGTCAAGGATTGTGTAACCGCTGAAGAGTTGTAACAGCTGCATCTCCTGAATGTGGAGATGTTCATGTAACATTAGTGGAAGGAGTCTCCAGTGCAAGTGCTTTATTTGAGTCAGAGGCAAAACTTAAAAAAAAAACATCTATTATACAAAATTAATTTCTGAGTCATGTTTAGATGTTCAGACAGGTGTCCAGTGTGTGTGTGTGTGTGTGTGTGTGTGTGTGTGCAAACAAATAACATGAGAAGAAAAAAAAATCCCTGTATTTTCAGGTATGTACAGTATGTGTGTGTGTGTTATTCAGTTAGATCCCCCCGCCCCCCAAGCTAATGGTTTCATATAAGAAAAGCTCCCCCCATGACTTGTTGCTCAGCCCTCTCACTCTCTGGAGGGGAGTGGCTCAGACGTAGCTCATTTACATAGACACTGATATAGTATATTCGAAAGACACATTCACACACATACTGTACTGTACACACACACACACACACACACACACACTCTGACTCAGAGCTCTGAGACGGTCCAAGAATTAGACAAATAGGGGACCTTTAAGTGAAAACTGGAACCGACTTGTTTCACAGGCTTTCCACATCATTAAACCTAACTATATAAATATATAATGTAATAAATCAGTTTTATTACTAAATATATAATTTAATAAATCATTCTTACATAAGCGTAATCAGTGGCAAATTGTTGTTTAAAGAGGACGAAACCCTTTCAGGACACTCCAGGTGGTAGCGGTAACCATTACACCACCACGCCGTTGATTTATTTTATTTATTTATTTTTGCATGAGCTGTGCTTAACTCTGAATTTCAGCCTTGTTTTTTTTATTTTTATTAATTTTTTACTCTTATTTCCCAGTTTTATTATAAATGCGACACGTACACTCCTCCTCCTCCTCCTCCTCCTGCACACACTTTCAGAAAGCAAATTTCAGAGCGAGTAATTAGTTATCGACGGTGTAAAATTGAGTGAAATGATTTTATGAGATTCCAGCAACACTCCGGTCGAGGACATGCAGCTAATCAATAACCGGAGTAGATCCGGAGAGAGAAAGTGTGTGTGTGTGTGTGTGTGTGTGTGTGTGTGTGTGTGTGTCATACACACCTGGACATGACCCAAGTGTCGCATGTTCACTCACATAAACATAAAGCAGATCTACACTTGGAGACTACCTACAGTATGTCCTACGTTCCCCAGTTAATTTCCCTGTTAACACACGTTAACCCTCTGATTCTGCCCGAGACAAATTGCTGTCCGGTTTATTTTATTGGAAGAAGACTTTTAAACACAGCAAAGCTAATTTTTTATCACTTTATATGGTTTTCGAGGTCACAATCTCACAAATAGAGAGCTGGGGAAGATTGTTTTTTTCAGGTTTCCATCATGTGCTGTATAAATCAGGGGACATGTGGGACAACAAATCTGAGGAGTTAGGGCTCTAGGAATGGAGGGCTCGTTCCTATGCTCCCTTTATCTGTCACATGAATATGGGGACCCTAGGACCCTGGGAACATACGGATGACCTCGATACGCACTGTGGCTCGTGTGCAAAGTTTCGCAAATGTAGTAGTACAACGACTTTAGGATTTATTAAACAACGTGAATGAGTAATGTTTTATTTTTCATCAACATCTCCAAGGTTGTTTATCAGCATCCAGGCAAAATACAAAAGCAGGTGCTGAATGTTATTTAATGCAGATGAACATTAGTTTTCTTGACGATTCATCCATAATATTTAACGTAACACACGAGAGAGTGTTGGAAAAAAAAAAAAGACACGAAAGAAAAAAAAAACTTGATTGTGCTTAAAGCATAAAGGTCATACAAAAAAAAACTAAAAATAAACAAAACAAAAAAAAGATACTTATAATAATAAAGCTTCTTATAAATCTTGGATCCAGGCGGATCGTATAATTACGCGGCGGTGATACGAAATTCCTCACATGATGTAAGGCAGCCATTAGAGAGAACTCGCATGAATAATGACAAAGGAAATCTATAGGAAGTGTGTAATGTAGAACTGAATGAGAGACAGCAGTGCGATTTATTACAACAGACCTCCGAGTTTATGTATGCACATATACACGGAGCGGATTATACGGGTGACGTGTCGGCGTGTTTATTTAAATTCCTTTGTATTCAAATCAGATATAAAATTACAATAGAGTAGCACGCAGGCCTCGGGATCCGCCGCACCGCCCTGCCGCCTTCCTGCCGCGGTGCTTCTCTGCAGCTCGTATTATCTCATCTATAATCCTCATCCAAGTTTCTGTCGACATCTGATTAAAACCTTCAATTTTAAGTTACCTAATTACAAAAATTTGATCCTCAGGACCGCCAGCAATCCAAAACAATAGCAACATATTACTAAATCAAGCTAGTTTGGTTAATAATAAATATGTTAGCTACAGTAGCTTCCCGGTTAGCTTTACATTAGATGGATGAACAGCTACAGTAGATTAGCAGGACGGTAACGTAGCTCTACTAATGATGAGGATGTCTGTGTTTTAGCTAAGCAGCTAGTTAGTGGTTAGCTAATAGAGGATGAGATCATTGTGGTTACAAATGTAAAAGTTGGTATAACATCATTTTATTCACCAAAGCACATGAAAAAAGAAAAAGAACGTGCTTATGTTGTTGATAACATTATTGACCCCAAAGGGTTACTTGGAAAATAGAGATTTTTATTTATTTTTTTATCTTGTTTAGGATTTCATGCACCAGTACATTCAGGTAAATAATTTTTTTTAAAGTTTTTGCCATTTCACCTCTATATACCACTAAGCGAAGACAAGCTTAAAGGCAGAAAGACCCAGAAACAAGCAGCAGGTGATGGCAGCTGCAGTAAAGACCTGGCAAAGCATCTGGAGGGAGGAAACTCAGCATTTGCTCAAGTCTATGGGTCCCATATTTCAGTCAATCATTGACTGTGGAGGATTTCCATCCAAGTATTAAAGTATGCCTGTACAGTATGTGTTTTATGTTTGTAATTATGTTTGTTTGTTTCATTATTTCTGATGACAAAAAATGGTGGTGTGTGTGTGTGTGTGTGTGTGTGTGTGTGTGTCAATGGCTGTAATTCTTAAATGGTTATTGCCACACTTTTGTCAAATCTCTTCCATTAAAGCTGAAAGTCTTGACTTCACACATATCTTCAGTGTTTCATTTCAAATTCAGTGTGGGGTTTTAATGTGAGTCTAAATTCCAAAAGCTTATCTTTGTTCCTAAATGCTAATTATCTAACTATTTTGTTTAAAAGCATGACTTTTTTTGTGTGTGTTGAGTCACATGTCATTTATGACTCATGTGATTGACTCCTATAGTCAGGAATTGCCCCGCCCACAAGTTCTACCTTGGTGACATATGACGTGACATTGCTGATTCTCTGTAGTTCTTATCAAACAAGAAATTACTAAAACAAGAATATATACTGTATAATCAGGGTAGACTATCCTACCGATGTATTACGACATCCTAGGGAAAGTCCAGCAAAAGTTATGCAGCTGCATGCATGGGGAAAAAAAATAGAAAGAACCAAGTCGCCTCAAACCGAGTTACATTTTTCTTCATCATGCCGAGGTCTCGAGGAGGCGAGCCAGGCAGCAGAAGACGGCACTGCGGAACACAATTACAGCCGCCCTGCTCTTGTAAAAGAAAGTGTAAACGGATAGGCGAGTGTACGGCTGCCCTCCACTTACTCCCAAAAGGCTGGAACAAAGTAGAATAGATGTAACATTCCAGCGCTAAAGCGGCTGCTTTTTACTTCGCTCCCCCATTTTCTCTCCTCGCCAAATTGAAAAGTGCGGCCCATTGTGTGCTCGCTCTGAGAAAAGCGTCTCGGCCGTGAAGATTTATAGAGGAACAGTGTTCGTTTTCATCTCAATTAAAAGGATTTATGAACACTTTCTTTTAAAATCAAGTTTTAACTTGAAGCTCTGAAAAAGAAATAAATCTGATGCTCCCACTTCACAAAAGAGTGAGGTTTAAACAAACAAACAAACACTCAAACACACTTGACCAACACTGGCGCGAGAGAAATCCGAGCATTTCATGTGGCATGAGAGTCTGCTGCAAATTGGCAAATCTCATCTCAACATCTCCGGATAGAGAGTTATTTTTATCTCTTTATTGTTGCTGAGTATTCCAAGTCGTTTGTTATCTGTTCGCTTCGTTTGTTGTTTCTGTTCTGAGGCTTCTGATGAACACAGAAACCCATCCTGCCTGTTTTTGGCAGCGACTTAAAAAAAAAAGACTCGTGGATCATTTGCATCACTGAAAGAGAAAATATCTGTGAGACTGGAAAGCGTCAGTGTTCGCATGTTCCTGTGGCCTCATTCAATATCAGATGTTATAATGACCAATCAGGACATAGTTAACGCAAACGAATACATGAATAAATAAAGTGTTCGCTCTGATAAATAAATTTCGGCGGCAGGACTCTCCTGGTGGACACTTTCTCATTTTCATGAACAGTTTAACATCATGTTGAACAAACAATTTAATTAAAATCATAAAAGAATCTGTAATCCATAACGGTATATGTTACATAGTTCACTGTAAACTCAGTGCCAAAGAGCTATTATGGATAAAATATTTCAGAAAACACTTAAAGAGAGCACTTCCCCACAGTGTGTTTAAAGCGTTCACCGCAGCAAACCATGTGCGAGTTACAGGACCGAGTTCTGCTGGTAAACGAACTTTTGCAGGAATTAATAAACTAATATATTCCAATTATTAATATGAGAAAATCTATTTTAAATAGTTTTTGTATTTAAACTTTTAAAATACATTGAAAATAGTTTGTGTACCCGTGACTGATCTTGGCCTTGGGCCTGATTAGTACTTGGATGGGAGGCTCCATGGGAACAACATTCTTCTTCTTCTTCTTCATATTATTATTATTATTATTATTATTATTATTATTCCCACAAATTCATAAATACAAATTGTTAAATATAAATGTAAATCAGTAGTAATTAGCTCGAAATCATGAACACACTAGTGACAAACACAGAGCAACCAGAGCACAAGTTGTTTACAAGAGTTACAGAAATGTACAGCAGAGGCGACAGATAATTTTATTTATGCAAATGTGAAGAAAATTTCTTCAGCAGACACAAGTCGGAGTGAGGACCCGTCTTCCCAGGAAGCTTTGCTTTGCTCGTATTTGACATTTGGTCCCTTTATAGAAGTAGCAGATCCCAGTGGTTAGGATTTATTGCCTTAAATGTACAGTATAATGTCTGGAAGTGAAACAGAAATTACAGTGTAAATGTTGTAACTCACACAGCGTTCACCTCTGATACGACGTTGTGTCTGAAAGCTTGGTTAAATTACATGATGTGACGTTGAGATATCGTTGAGATTGGGTTCTATGTTCCACTTTAATTCCACTTCTTTTTTCTTTGATTACATTTTTATATTCTTCTTTTTATTATTTTATTATTTTTCTATATTTCTAATTGGTACAAAAATATCTTATTTTATACTTTATTATTTCCTATATTCTTATTGAAAACTCTACTTTTCTTATTTTTACATTTGTAAGTTATCAGCGGTCATATAAGCATTGCACTTCATATCATACTCTGTACGACTGTGACAAATAGAAATTAGAAATTGAACGAACGACCCAAACACAACATTCCAAATATAACAAATTTGAAACTTTATTTGTAGAGTTTATGCCGATTAACATCCTCTGGCACAGCGACTGAGCACATCCATGGTCCCTTATGTTTCTAACAAGGTTTAGAATTCCGATCTGAGATTCCTTCCCACACACAGCATGTGTATCTTGTGTCTCATATCTCTAAGGGTTGTAATGTTACCACTTTGTTTCATTTTCTGAAAGAAATCAGTCAGGTGCACCTTAGCTCCCAAATTACTCTACTGTAATGTGGTCTTTGTGGCGCTCGTTATGTAAATACATTTACTATCATCATCATCATCATCATCATCATCATCATGCCCCCTAGTGGTCCAGTGGTAAGGACTAGAATTCAAGATATTAATATTGTTAATTTTTGTCATTTTTGCTACATCACGTTATAGTCATTCATTCAACATTATGCCATCATTATGTAGTCAGTTTCATTTCATCATAAACCAATTTAACTTTTATAAACAACCTAACACCGTCCCAACATCTATAATGTTGCCACTTTAACGTCACCACAACGTTTTGACAACCAGACATCCCTGCTGGGTGTGGCTATTGAGCTGTGGAGAATGAATTGAAGCCTGGATGTGAAAGTCCGTGTTACACCACTCTTTATACTGTAAGCCCGTAACGATTTGATATGTGGAAAGAAAAAGTGCAGTTAATAGTGGAGAAGGTTTTAGATTTGATTTTTGCCCCAAGAAATGAGAATGAAAAACAGAACTTCACTCCAACAGTTCACTCCATCCCTCAGAGTCACGAAATATAAAGAGGAGATTGCGGCCGTCAGATGAGATATTGCGTGGAGCCTATGCCCAACCGCACCGAGGGTTTATACGGGAGCCCTGTCAGAGTGAACCATGAAGGCATGTGAGGAGATCAGTACAAGCTTCATCCATCTCTGTGCAGAGAGAGAGAGAGAGAGAGAGAGAGAGAGAGGATTTCTTCTTCTTCCTTCCTTCCTTCCTTCCCTCTGCATGGCTGCCTTTGATGGACAGATGAGTGTTGTCTTCTTCCACTCTGTAGCTTCCACCTTGTCTGTGCATGGCTAAGTGACTCAAACAGAGGGAGCGAGGAAATGAGAGAAAAGTGTGATGGAGAAGAATGGAAAGACAGAGAGAGTTCATAAACCCTGACTGGCTCGGGAAGGGAGGAAATAAAGAGAGACACTTTTACACTATTAGTGTCACAACACTGCGTTCCTCTGTGGTTGTAAAGGCCATATCACACTTGTCATGTGATATGGATCTGTTGAATTTTGTTGTTGTGTTTATTTGTTTCATCTTGA
>JAOTQY010000034.1:1212254-1224621 GCA_026413445.1 Dolichallabes microphthalmus
AATGGTTGGTTTCATTTTAAAGAATTCAAATTGCATTAAAGTTCTGATGTTTTGATTTTAACCTAAACACATGTTTTTAAAAATGGTTTTAGAGCAAAATAAAAAGTTTGAACTGTAGTTTGAATTAAACCTTTAGGATGGTGAAGGAGGGGGGGAATATCTTACATATCTTATCTCAGCTCAGTTTGTTACCTATAACATTCAATTTGGTTACATTTTAAGAATGTTAAAAGAACATTAGTTATGTTAAGTTGCAGTAGAACCTTTTAACAATCGATTGGGAATGTTACTGAATGACCTTGTAGGTTCCCTTTTAGCTACTAGTAGATTCTTGTAATTTTCAAAATCAAAATCTGTTGTTTTCAAAACGTGTGGTTGTTTGAAAAATGTTTAACAATAAAACCCATGATTGGAAGTATAATTGTGAGCATTTATACATAAACACTTTCAGCATAGTTGGCCAAAAGACAAGCACCTGATACCCCTCTGTAAAATCTGGAGGTGGATCAAAGATGCTTTAGGGTTACTTTTTTTTTTGTGAAGATTGATGCAATCAGGAATTCAATTAAGAATCAGCCCAATACCTCTTTACCCAGGGGGTCCAGACAGATTTGATCAAGATGATCATTCAAACATGCTCACATGTAACTAGCTACAAAATTAATGTTTTAGGATGTTACAGGGTTTAAAAAGTTGTGTTCTGCACCAAAAATAAGATCTAGATCACAAAACTGAAAATAAAATATCCTTTACAAGTTTTTTAAACCTCCCATCCATGTACAGAAAGAATGTCATTTATTGACCAGACCAACAAAACAATTAACATCTGACTCAGTTTATTCACTCTCACTTGCCCTCATCGTCTATGCCACTTTCTCATGTATTCAGGGTCGCGAGGTCCTGGAGCCTATCCCAAGAGACTTAGGGCACGAGGTGGCGTACACCCTGGACAGGGTGCCAATCCATTGCAGGGCACACACACATACACACTCTTACACTACGGGCAATTTACATGTATTTGGACTGTGGGAGGAAACCAGAGTACCTGAAGGAAACCCACCAAGCACGGGGAGAACATGCAAACCCCATGCACAGAGACCTGAGGCAGGTATCAAACCCAGAACCAGGATGTGCAAGTCTACAATGCTAACCACTATGCCGTCGGCTCAGTTTACATTTTACACAAAACACTGGTCTCCAAATTTATCAAAAACTTAATCATAATGAAAATTTTATATTTGTCTTGAACTAACAGCAGAGTGAAAAAAGTTCAGTCTATTCCTGTAATGCGGTTAGAGATACTTGTAAAATATATTATATTTTCAGTTTTGGAATTGTAAATAAAAGTTTTGAAAAAGTTAAAAAGTCGTAGAGTGTATGTCTTGACCTCAATTAACTGTGTCTCTCTCTGCCATGTTAAACTAAACTGTGTGTACAAAATAAAAAAATAAAACTTTTTTTGTGGCCTCTCCAGGGCTCAGTATGTATGAGATGGCAAAGAAAGCATTTAAAAAATAAAGATTCAAGTAGCTCTTTTCTTTCATTCCCCAAAAGAACAAGAACATATTTGTTTCTCACATTCTGGTGATGAATATGTAGTATTAGAGCCGAGACATAAAAAATGAATGTCTCACAATCTAATGCGACAGCACCGCTGATGTCTCCCCCCCTGAAGCTAAAGAAGTCCAGGCTTCTGCCATCCGCCCCGAACATTAATCATAATCACAGCGGCGGTGTCTCAAGCTCTGACTCGGCTCCGTCCTGATTGGTGCCACGTAGCCTTTGTCACTCTGGAGAGTCGACACTTTCTGTGTCGCACAGCCAGAGAGGATGGCATCAAGCTTGTTAGGAGGAAGATAACTCCCCTTTAGTGAGAAGAGCAACCCATCAGGGGGACACAGCGCAAAAAAGGCTCTTACTGCTCAGCCGCCCACACGTGTCTACCTCTTTTATTCTTTTTTTTTTATTTTGTCCATTCTCTCTACAAGAAGGCCAGAAGCACTGTGGCCTTGAAGAATGAGCAATACTTCTCATGGGGATCTTTCACAGTCTGTGAAATGTCCTTTAACTTTCCATGTGACATTTGGTCTTTTCTAATAGATATTTATGTGATTTCACTGAGAAAGTTTACAAGATTGAAGTACGCCCCTTAGTGAACTTGAAAAAAAAAATGTTTAATGAGAATGTGTACTGAACAAAACAAAACAACAAATACTGTGTGTATGTTTATGAAAACAATTCACCCTTGACGGAAATGGTCAAAAATGGGGTGCAAAGAGACAGTGCTCACCACATTACTTTTTTTTTTTAAACTTTGTTTACTGGTAGTGTGTAAATGAGTGTATGTGTGTGTTGTCCCTGCGATGGATTGGCACCCTGTCCATGGTGTACCTGCTTCTTGCACATAGGATAGGCTCCAGGCCTCGCGTGACTCTGTATACAGTATACAATGATACATAATGATGTTAACAAAATTCTATGGATGGTTGGAGAGAAATCTCCACAAGACATTCAGTATAAATGTATACCTTTACAGTCTGTCCATGGTGTGGTTCAAAAATAGTGAGAAGAAATTGCTATTCGAAAGCTGAAGCACTGCTAAGAATTAAAAAATGATTTCAGAAAACATAAAACAAAAAGGTTTTATCTGTAAGCTACTTATTGATGGAATGGTAAAAGCTGATGTGTGTTGGTCCTGTTTAGCTGTGTTAGCTGTTTATCCAGACTTGTTGTAGGCAATGAATTGGAGGTGAATCCTCCTGCCTCAGACAGTTTCATCACTCAGGAGCTTCCCACTGCTCGTCTTTGATCCGAGTCTCTTTTCATTACTTCAGGAAGTTGATAATAAAAAGCGAGGCTGCATCAGAGATTCGCCCGAGGCCTTGACCACCTGTGAAAGCACTTCAAGCGCAGGCTTCTTCTCAACAATGGGCCTGGGGAAAAACAAGAAACATCTGAAGATCTAAACCAAGGACTCATGACCTCTTATCATCAGCTCTTACTTTCCTTTTCTCCAGCTGAATTCCAGAGGCTCCGGTGGGAATTTCATCCTCACCTCTATGGAATATCACCTTCAGGACAAGGTGGAGAGACACGCATAAGGCACCGGGAAGAGTGTTTATGCAATCGCTGAAATGTTTTAGAAGTTAGAGTGTAACAGAAATAAAAGCAACATGAAAGCGTGTTTGATGTGGCTGAGGTTCACCTTGCTCTGAACAGGAGCTCACATGGAGACGGTTTGTTTGAGGACGTGTTAGACAAAAAAGCAAAAAGATGAGGAAGAAGAAAAGAAAAAGAAAAACTACTGGGTAAATATGTACTTCAACAAAAATTTAGCTTTGGCTGATCTAAAGGGAGTTACTCGAGTCTTTTCTGTCGTTTCTGTTTTCAGGGTTCTTGGGCGTAAATGGATTTTTAGGTTTGTTTCTCGAGGGAAAAATAAACTGTCCACAAGGATGTTTGCCTCTGAGGCAGTTTATTGTTTACTCCCAGTGGCACGGTCAATACTAATAAAAAAAAAAAAAAGATGGACCCCTGAGACCAGCTTGGATACATGAGTCGATGTTGTATATATAAAATCTGTGATTTAGCAGCAGCGTGGAGAGACAAGAATGATATATTCATTTTCATTTTAATGTCAAGGTTCTACCCGAGTTTGTAGTAAGAACGTTGCGAGCCAGCGTTTCAGCTCTTGGCATCGCCGGAGACACGATTAGAGGCCTTGATCCTTCTCGTGGCTGGAACAAGACCTCAATCTCTCACTATCTACGCTTTAATCAAATCCCTGCTTTTTTCCCTGCCACAAAACTGTCAGTGGCAGAAAATAAGCCCTCTCTCATCAAAGAGGGGCTTCAATTGATTTTCCAGACTGTGGAATGTTTTATTCAGAAAGTTTGAGGCCAGGACGTTGGGGGAGAGGCGAAAAAAAATCCACCTGCATCCCACATCAGGCAAATTACTTCTGACTTTTAATTTATTTCAGCAGGAAATGGGAAGCTACATCGTAACCACAGTCAATAGGCGAGCTGAGGAGAGAGGTGCAATCAGGCAGGACTGTCAGCTTTAATAGGCTGGGCGAGCTCCAATCTGCTCCTCCTGACACACTTCCACAAAAATGAAAAAAAAAGAAAAAAAGAAACAGGGTCGTCTATTCGCCATGTCCTTCCTAAACACAACCGAGCATTCACCATTTCACACTGTGTTCAAAGGCAACGAGGAAAGTATCCATTTCGTTAAGGAAATGTTTCTTCAGCTGGATCGTTGAGGTCTGGGGATTATTAAGAGTTTACACCCGAGTGCTACCGAGTTCTCGATTCTGATTGGTTAGTTAATTAGTGTTTCTATAGTAACAGATTGTTCACAGAGACTTTTACAGTATTACTTAAAATATAACTTTAAGGATTAAGAATGTGTGTAATCACTCATGTTGACTTTTTTGACATAATGTATGGAAGGAGTCTCCAGTTTCAGTGTTGTGTAACAGTCACCGGCGAAACGTTTTCTGTTGTAAAGTTTAATGACATCATGAGAAAGCATTTTTTATGGAAACATTCCAAACCATTTTTTTTTTTGCATTGGTGGGGATGGCACTTTTAATTTCGTTGTACTTGTTGCAAAGACAATAAAGACTATTCTATTCAATTCCATTTCTTTTCTTTTTCTTCAGTTTCTGTGAAATTTTCTCTCATTCGCTAATTATCAGGGTTATAAAGCTTTTTCATTGCTTTTACATCGCAGCATTTTCCTTTAACTATTGATATTTGATATAAAATATTTTTTATTTTGTTATTTGTAACGCAACTAATGAAAAAATAAAATTAACATTCTTTTTACACTAGTGCAATTCAGACAGATCTCACCATCCCAACGTAATGCAGAAAGAAGTGTAACGATGAAATATTCACAAAGGCATACACTTTACACTTGACACTTTGTGAACAAAAAATAATGTAAAAAATGTGTCCTCACCTGAGCACCACACCAGTGTGAGCTTGATGGGCACCATAGGTTCTGCTTCACACTGCTACTAAAAAAGCTCACACTCCTGGATGTCAAGGATGGCGTGAGTTTTTGCTGACGCCAGGGGTAGCTCAGTGGTTAAGGCGTTGGACTGCGGTTCGGAAGATCCCAGGTTCAAACCCCACAACCACCAAGTTGCCACTGTTGGGCCCTTGAGCAAGGCCCTTAACCCTCAACTGCTCAAATGTATAATGAGATAAAAAAATAAAAATGTAAGTCGCTCTGGATAAGAGCGTCTGCCTAAATGTAAATGATGCATCTGCTGGAAATTGTTTTCAAATTATTGAGTGGAAACAGCATTACTGAGGTCAGGGTGCTGAGTGAGATGACCTGGATTACCATCAATATTCCAGTTCATCCTGAAGGGCTCTGTGATGCCACTGGATGTTCTTCTTTAAATACACTCATCAAACCATGTCCTCATAGTTTGTGCACAGCGGTGTTGTCATGCTGAAACTCGAGTGAGTTTTTTCTAAACTATTTATACTGTAAAAAGCTGTAAAAAGCTTTGTGTCATATGTCTTGGTAAACAGTAGCATTAACATTAATGTCATCCTTTACTGGAACAAAGGGGCCCAAACCCTAAAAACCCAGCCGCAAGCCATTATCAACCCTCCTCCACTACACTTTACTGGTCCAGTAGGTAGCGTTCTCCTGGCGTTCCCTAAACCCAGATTCATCCATCAGACTGCCAGCCAGTGAAGCATGATTTATCACTCATGAGAACATGAGAACTTGTTCCCTTGCTCCAGATTCCAGTGTCAGTGCTTTATACCACTTACACACCGAAGCTCCTGATGCTCAGTTCCTGTGCTGATGTGGCTACCAGAAGTTTCCTCGCTTCATGGATGAGCTGTTTTTTTTTTTTTTTTTTTGCTTCTAAAAGCATCCCCTTCACAATAATAGCACTTTGTGTGACTGGGCCAAATCTACCAGAGCAGAAATTTCATGAATTGACTTGTGGCAAAAGTGGATGCACATACTTTTGTGGTTTTGATAGTGACATAAAGCACCAGTCAAAGCAAATGACTAGAGGGAGTTGCAGGTATTTACTGCATTAATTACATTAATACCTCAGCGTGAGTAATGCTAATAATGTAATCAACACTTGTGTTAATTAATAGTTTGAATATTAACTACAAAATAAACACCTGCGTTAACTCCTGTTTATTCCACCAATGGAGAAATGATTAGTATGCATACATTAACATACATTAAATTAAATTTAATTTGATTACATTTCACAGTGACCAATATGAACTAATGAGTGTGTTTTCACTCTATGTACATAAGTGCGCACACTCCCACACACACACACACACACACGGCTCAAGTTTAGCTGATTATCAAGATGTTGTAATTTAATCTGTGCTAATTTATGCAAATTATTTTTAATCATGGATGGACTCAGTGTAAGTTATCACCTTAATCACTTGCTTACATTACACACTGAGAGTTTATTTATTAAAATACAAACTGAGGCCCAGTCACGCTGCGACAAAGACCGTGACATTCCCATGGCGTCTTAATAACGGAGCAGAAACACGAACAATATGGAAAAACGCGCATTTATCGAGTTCATACTCCTTCCTCGTCGTCATGTCCCTGTCAGGTTCTCTATGCATTCATCATGCTGTCACTAATTTTTAATCAAGCACATAATCACACACTTCCCAGGTCCGATGAGATCGAATCGCTTATCGCACACATACTATGTTGTCATTGCGTCCAATGGGTTGGTATAAATACTAGGACACGTGCAGTGCTTTTTATCATCATGACGTGATAGTGCGAGGTATTTTTTCCATAAGACATTGACACACTGATAACCTGCTGCATTCGTTCCATACACCAGAACAATTTATTAGGAACCTAAGGTCGATGCAATGACGACTTGGTCAGAACACCATCCAGTCTTTCCCGTCTGGACCATGCTAGTAGTACATCAGTTACTGTAAGTCCCTATGAGGAGTTAGTTGCAACTGTTAATTGGTCACTGCTGTTGTTAATATGTCCTCATTAGGTTCTTCCTGCGTCTTGCCTCCTGTGCTAAGCCTTTTTTGCATATACAAAAAAGGCTTAGCAGCTCCACATCAGAGGGCACAGTGGCTTAGGAGTTAACACTGTCACCTCCAGGTTCCGGATTCAATTCCCACCTCGGATCTGCGTGCATGAAGTTTGCATGTTCTCCCTGTGCTTGGTGGGTTTCCTCAGGGTAATCTGGTTTCCTCCACAGTCATGCTGATTAGACTAATTGGCATTCCCAAATTGACTGTAGTGTGTGTGTGTGTGTGTGTGTGTGTGTGTGTGCCCTGTAATGGATTGGCACCCAGTCCAGTGTGTACCTTGCTTTCTGAGACAGGACCCCTGTGACCCTATATACAGGAAGCAGTACGTGCTGTAAGTGAGTGAGTAAGTGAGCTCCACGGGAGACAATATTACATGAAAACAAAACCTTGACATAAATATTTAAAGAGAAGAAAAAACACTGGGTTTCAGGATACTTTATAAGCAACTCCATGAACACAGACCAGAGGCGGGAATCGAACCCAGAACTCTAGGGTTGCAAGGTACCAGTGCTAAGCACTAAGCCACTGTGGCACCATAATTAGTATTATAAGAAATAATGAAACACACATTGAGTGTGTGTTATGTGTTTGTACTGTAATAACTGTGTGTGGGGGTGTGTACTGTATGTGTGTGACAGCAGGTCCTTGGGGATCCTCTCTGGACATCACACACAGACATCGGTGCTCCCTGAACAATAGAGGTGCACAAAAGGTAAATACATCAACACAAATCTTTCCATCTCTCCTCCTTTTCCTCACACTTCTCTTTTCCTCCACTCGTTCATTCCATCACAGGAGCAAGAAGTCTTTAGGTTCACACAGGAGTTCAATCCTACTGCTGTGTGATTCATCAGCAGCAGTATACAGTGTCATCTATCTATCTATCTATCTATCTATCTATCTATCTATCTATCTATCTATCTATCTATCTATCATCTTAAGCTTTAACCTGTGCTAGTTAAACCTGAACTTACAGTAACTTTATAAATACAATGAGATTTCTTTCCTTTTCTTCTTTTTACTAATCGCCCCCCCCCCCGCCACACACACACACACACACACACACACACACACACACACACACACATTCATACAGTAGCACCACTTATTTAGAGTTACACTTCATGCCTAAAAGTATGTGCGCCCCAGGCCATTACACGCACATACAGTACGGTCCTTCTCTAAATGTTAAAAGCACACTTTCATTTGTCTATTTATTCATCTTCTGTAGCGCTTGTCCTGTACAGGGTTGTGGGTCCTGGAGCCTATCCCAGCCTGGAGCCTATCCTTGCCCAAGCTGTATCCCACCTTTGGGCATGAGGTGGGGTACACCCTGAACAGAGAGTCAATCCATAACAGGGAACACACACACTCAAATGCACACACACACACACACACACACACACATGGAGGACAAAGACGACGAACATTCCACTCTTCATCGTGTTCATAACTTTGACAATCACAAACATACAAAGTAAATATGTCCAATACAAATCAAGAATAAAAATTAATTCAAGTGCAAAATTAAATACAACAAAAAGTGGTGCGCTGCTATCGGATGGATAGATGGAGGGATGGATGGATCAAGAAATTATCAATGAATAGACAAAAATAGACAAGAGAGTAAATTTAAGAAGGAGAATAATTAAAATAGACTAGAAGGAAGAAGGCATACTGTATTTAAATAAAGAGTACACAAGAAAGAAAAAGAACTGATAGGTGATCAAATCCATCCATCCATCTAGGAACATCTGTAGTCTAACTAGTGACCATGGAGGCCAATGGTGATTACCACTGTATTTATTCACATCTTTACGACCATGGTAGGACCTCTGGTGAACATTCACACACTACGGGCAGTTTGGGAACGCCGATTAACTTAATCTGCATGTCATTGGGGGGAAACAGGAGTACCCAGAGGAATCCCACCAAGCACAGGGAGAACATGCCACCTCCACACACACAGACCCAAGGCGGGAATCAAACCCTCGACCCTGGAGATGCAAAGCCCACAGTAGGAGCACACAGTTGTATAGAAAGTCTTTCTTGCAGTTTCCTTAGGACCCGAGAACCCCAAACCTGTTCCAGCATAACAACATGATGACATGAAGATGAAGTGCTGGTGTGTTAAGAGTTTGTTGGAGTGGAAAAACTCGAGTGTCCTGCACAGAACCATCACCTTTCTGTAGAACTGGAGCCTCCTCGACACCCCGACATCGGCACCTGAGCTCACAAACGCTCTTGTAGCATACCTAAATGAACACAAATCCACACGGCACGCTCCAACATCTAGTGTACAGCCTTCACAGAAGATAAGAGTGGAGTTTATTATAACAGGAAAGGGGGATGAATCTGGAATGAGAAGTTCAACAAGGCCACGTGTGTCTGATGTTTATGAGTGAATCTGTATTTGTGTAGCTAGTAACAGAAGTGCAATTTTTTTGACTAGACTAAACATTAAACCCAACTCCAGACATGTATACAGTAATTATTGTTAATTTGCTTAATTGATGTCAGGATTTGAGACACATCCGTGACATTGCAGGAAATGTTCAGTGTTGATTCTGAAGCTGTGCCGGTTTTCACGTCTTATTTCTGTGAACTCTAATACGTTTAGGGATGAATTCATTTCAGATGAGTTGAGTGAATGATGGACATTTTGGAGTGCAATTTTTATACAAGTGTGTTTCTGTATGTGTGTGTGTGTACGTGTATGTGTTTAAGTGAATAGGTTTGTGGCCTTTTTAAAGAAAAAAAAAAGAAAAAAAACTTGCTGATGCTGACTTCATCAGAAGTGCCACGATAAGCTCCTGGTCATGAAGTTTGCTGCAGCGGTGGTTTGTTGATTCATACGACTTGAGAGATGAAGGTTTAAAGAGCGCTGGTCACACATCGCCAAGTGCAAAGGGCATTAATAAATAGTAATAAATACTAAATGATGTGGCGCGCAGCTTTGAGTCTGAGGCCCAGTGGGTTTTTTTGGTGTGTGGGTTTCTTGGTGCCTCATTACGTCAATATGATTAGCGATGACAGCAAATCCCATCTCTTCTGATGTATTTCTGTTTGTGAGAACGCAGCATAAATGTTTAAGCGCATTACCTGCGCTTCCCGTCAGGACTCAGAGGTTTAACACGAGCAACATTTAAATAGTTTGTCTGTGACAGTCTTAAAATTTCTCTGCTTTTTTTTTCTTTTTTTCCCTTTAGCTGAAGTTGCAGGTTTGTATTTTGGACTTCATCAAGCTCAGCTTTCAGCTCATAATATAAATCATTCTCACTGGTAATAAAGATTAGTCTTATTTGGATTAGTCTTATTTTTAATTTCCTATCAGCCCATAAGAAAACACTCACAGTGCTTATAATAATTAGAGTAAAGATAGTGTTTAAGGACTTTGCATCTGTTTTCAGAAATAAAAACATTTAAAAGTTAAACACAGTCCCTGACAGTCTTCACTACAGTATGTACTGTATAAGCGCATTACCCCGGCTTCCTGTCAGGACTCGAAGGTTTAACACAAGCAAAAGATAAGTGACATATAAATAGTTCATCCATGACATACTTTACATGATTTCTGGAAATGCCTCTGCCTCTTCCTCTAAAGTTTCAGCTCCACTTCACTTTATCTCTAATGTCCGTCTCATAAAAACTCATACACAAATAAATAAAATATTTCTCAGCTACTCCTGAGTGTCTATATCTTTTATAGTGAATTTATACTGACTTTATTTATTTTTCTTCCTTATAATCAGACCCCCAGAGACAAGTTTATTTATAAATCAGGAACTTAGGAATTGTAAATCAAAGATCACAGGTAGGTCTCAGTACACGCGACAAAAGAACCAAGATGTAAACGTTATCGAATTCCAGATGTTCTGATGTACAGCTAAGTAGTTATATATTTTTCTTTTATTTATTTGTTTTTCAGTTCATTAAAAGTATTTATAGCGCATGAAGGTTGAATGCTCAAATCTAATTGGTCAGAAGGTGGGTGTACAGTGTAATTGTATAGGTAATTGACAGGTTTATAATAATGGGCTTGTTTTTGTATGTTAGCACTTCCATAGTAACCACTCTTGCAATGGAGAGCTTGTATGACAGATGTAATAAAATAAATAAATAAATAAAACATTATAATGATTTAAATATTCTTATACCTCTGAGCCTCTTTGAAGGGTCTCATGATCAGTGAACCAAATAGATGGATAGATAGATGGATATACTATATATACTTGGGATACTTTAGGACTTTATTTTATATAGACTTTATTAATCCCAAAGGAAATTCCAGAAATTGAGTAATTGGTCAGTGTACCACATTAGTGGGCCAAATGATTAGTGTACCAAATGACCCTTGAACCAAATGATCACACACACAGTGCACCTTATGGCACTTTAGTAGGTCACCCTAGGGTGCTATATGTCAAGTAGTTTCCTGAGAATGAGAACAAAAACCTGTGCCCTGTGTGGACCAGATGTTTCAACTACTGTATGTGTCTGTGGTGTGGCACAGTCACCAACTTGATCACCGTGACATTAATTAGCATAAATTAGCTCATTTGTGATAATCTTTATTTGAGCAGTTGGGAATTATGTCATTGCCTTAAGCCCAGATCCCACTTTCATGATTTTTGTAACGAATTCAGAAAGTTTAAATAGTCACAAAGCTCAGTGTGTCAGGGTGACCTGTAGAGATGATGTTTTAATGCTTAAAAAAAATTTATGGCAAAACTACAGCTCTTTAATTGCAAAACTTGCTATCCTTTGGGTGCTGTGGGACTTGTTTGTCTGGTGCATCTCATGGGGGCTTGATCGGATTGGAATCTGGGGAGTTTGGAGGCAGGGTCGGAAGCCTTGGGCTGTTTGCCAGCTGAGTCCTGTGCCCAGTGGGACATGGTGCACTGGCAGTTCTCGTGCCCTTCTGTCATGGCATGGATGTTTGGACCTGACGGGCTGGACTTTGGTCCACATGGGCGTGGCTAAGCCTTGGGTGCCCATGATCCTGTCACCAGGTTACTGGTATATAATTACAGTAATAATGTTATTCAATTCACCTGATGGTGGTGTTAGTGTTAAGCCTAAGAATCATTTCCGTCTTCATATAGGCAGCTGTAGTAGCCTGACTTCAAGGAGTCCCACCTGTATGTCTGAATCGGTTATCACAGGTCTCTCTGTAGCAGGCTTGTGCACAATTCAGAATTTGAGAATTGGCTGCCATTTAATTCATGAGTTGGAATTTGAATTGAATTGACTCCGCCCCACAGGAAGTTGAATTTGAA
>JAOTQY010000034.1:1242977-1253425 GCA_026413445.1 Dolichallabes microphthalmus
GCCTGGCCGGGAATCGAACCCAGACCCTGGAGGTGCAAGGCGACAGTGCTAACCACTACACCACCGTGCCGCCTAGAGAGAAATTAAATATGTTTATTCTTTCTTTTATTTTAATATCTTTATACAGCATTTGTTTGTTTGCTTTTTCCCCTTCTCTTTCTGTTTTGTAACCCTACAGTATTCTTTCTTTTTGTGACTCTTATTACTGTCATTTTCCCTCCATACTCAATCCTCTTATCCATCCATAGTCCATCCTCTTTCCTGGTTCTTTCAAGTCACCATTTCCGCTCCTTTATTTTGCCTTCCCACTTTTACTTTTATTATTCTCTCTCACTCGTATTTCTTATTTCTTATTTTCCTCCCTCTTTTACATTTATTCAGTTTTTTTCATTCTCCCAGTTTAATCTTCCTCCTTTTTATTCCACAGCAGTTGCATGCACGCACACGCACACACACACACACACACACTTTTATCCTCATCCTCAGTGCACTGTAATGGAGTTGGAAAAGCATTTTGAGCTGAGCTGCTTATGAGAACAGACTACATATTGAGGATCCCTCTGTCCTCTATCATGGGTAATAAGGAAGCCATGTGGCAGCGAGGCCCTAAATCGGGCTTGGCGTCGGCCACTCACACATCTCCAGAGAGCGTCAGGCCTCCAGTCTGTCACACGACATCCAAGGCACAGCTAAATGTGCAGTCATTATCCCAGAGAGGTCCGATTTCACCAGAAACCTGGAGTCGGTGGAGGAAAAATGCTAAGAACATGCTGATCTATCACTGTCACACACACACACACACACACACACACACACACACACACTAAGAGAGAGAGAGAGAGAGACTCGTTTTTCTTTCTTTCCAAGGAAATCGCTCTTAGAAAAAAAGGAATGAGACGTGCCTCTTGAATGAAATCCACGCTGGCTCTAATTAGGTGTTACATTTGAATCTCTATTGATTGAATGTTTTGGCTTCTCACCACCACATCAGTGTGCTACATAAAAGCAGACAGATGTGGAAAATACACTCATGAAAATGTACGGAAGGGGGTCGGAGTCATGCGGCGAGGGAGTATTGGTGCTTTTGTGCCGCCGGTGAGAGTGTCTGTTTATGTGCAAAGTGAAAGTATGTAGATTTAATCATAGCATTTCATGTAATGGGACGCCTCCGGCACCAGTAATTTCTGTTGAGAGTAGCGGCCGTATTGACAGCGTGCAGCCCTGATTACACTCCATTAAAGAAACTTAAGATTATCTTAATAGTAAACCGTTCACGTGACACCGATTTCATCAAGAGCTTTTGCCCATTAGGACTTCAGAAAATGCTGTTAAAACGGCATCTCCTCTATCTAAAGTGCGAGCAGAAGCCTTAGCTTTAATCTGTTCAATCGAGGTGCTCTGATTTTCATTAATGATTAAAACCGTGCCGGAAAACTTTGGCTGTGTGTTTCGATGAACAGCTGTGGCTTGCTGGGTAAATCCTCCATGGATTTGTCTCTGCCACGGAGCAGGTGGATAGTCCATTAAGTTGTTGTTTTAATTTGTTTTAGAACGGAATTTCCTTCAAGTACGAATGGAGGCCAAGTAGGAATGTCCTTTTCTTTCAGAAAAGAATGAACTTGTGTGTGTTTTGCTGTTACAGGAAAATAAACAACACCAGGCTGGCGCGATGAATCAGAGTTACTGTAACCAGGTTATATTTCTATAACTGGACCTTAGCTTCTCTTTCTTCACTCTCTCATTGCATTAATTCGACAAAAATAATGCAGCTGATCATGCTACTCATTGTTACACATAACTCACACTGGAGACTCCTTTCATACGTATTAAAAAGGACATAGCATCTCTACATACAGCATAAACATACGACAAACGACACAGAAACACCATGTCGTTTTTGATTCTGTAACCGTCCACCGTGAATGTGCTCTTACCACAGATACAATAATGTATTAAAATGAGTGCATTAATATTAATGCTGTTATATAAAATGAATCCAAACTTTCTGACCCATTAAAATCCATACCCTTTTTCTGCATAATATGCTAATATATACATGAAACCTATGCAGTCCAATCATCTGCCAAGTGAGTCTGAGCGGGTGCAAAAGAGGAACGCAGAGATCAACGCCGTTCGGATTGTTGTTACTCAGTGCCGGCATGTAAATTCTGTCTCCGAGGACATAACCCGTGATCGTGCAGATGGTGTTCGGAAGTGTGTCTCGTGTCTTGTCAAGATCTACATTTCTCTACCTGGAGGCTTTGATCGATGAGGCAATTTGTGCAAGTTGTGTTGAGAGATACATCAGGAAAGAGACAGGCCCGGAGACACGTGATGCAGAAATCCCGGTTTTCGCGGTCACCCATCAGCAGGTCTCTGGATCTATTGTGAGTCTCAGAGGAGCTATAAGTGGCATAAATATGCAAAAAAGCCAAAAGCTGCAACTTTTCCCCTCTTCAACGCCAGGATGCAGAGGCACCTTACGAACTCCTTGATCTCACCTACAGGCATCCACTCCCAGCTTGGGAGAAATCCTAGATTTATGTATTACAGCTCTGGTTGCAATTTTCTTTAAACTCATTTGCTTGCCTGATCTCAGCCACCCGCTGAAACATTCTTCTTTTTTGGCATGTAATCTCTTTATGGGGCTACGTCTTTACCGAGGCAAATCCGAATAGGAGCTATGTGGAGCTGGGGCGTCCTGAAAACGTTATGATTTGGAATTCAACCATAGAACGGTTTATGCATTATGAATACGTACAGATGAAAGTGGACATCAGACATGCATGCATACAAATGAAGAACATAGCAGAGCTTGGATTTATTTTTATTTTTTTTATGTATAATGGATGCTAGAGCATATTCATTTTATTTTAAAGTACATCATAACAGTAGAAGAGTAAAATACGTTTTGTTATAGTTGAACTAAAAAAAAGTGTGGTTTATTTTCTTTACTTTTGCGGCAGCATGCATTGCACGGGTTGTTGTGCTGTTCGTCTCTGCAGTAAAGTTGATTTGGAAAGTATACAGTCACACTGACTTTGGCAGACGAAAGAGGAGAAGAGAGGTAATGGGCCGTTAGGACTGTTTTGGTAAAAATGAGTGTTACCGGAAAATAAGCAAATTAGGAAATAACTGTTGGTTCCCAGATATGCTGGAAGAGTGCAATGCTGAAACTTGATTGTTGATGGTTTCTATCAAGTTTGCTCTGTGTTTGCATTGAACTCTGCTGCATTTACCCCCTAGGTGTAGGATGGATTATTTAGGAGTGTGTGAACACAGTAATCATGGTTAGGTGTTGACCAGAACAAACGGTCGAGGCAACTGTTCTCAGGCTGCATGAGTTGTTTGATTGAAGATCAAACTGTTCCACCCTTATTTCAATAAATAACCGAAACATGAAAGAATTTTCAGCTTCACTCCTTTACACTCTGCTTGAACTATTAACCAAATGCACCAAATTGAAAATGAATCAGAGATGTATAGCCGCACAGATACAACACATTGCTGAATGTTTGAGTGAGTATCTCCTTAACCTGGGTGATTTATAATGCTTTTGGAAAAACTGGGCAGTGAGGGTGCTTACACACCTACAGGCTTTAATCCACTTAAGTTGAACTCTGGTTTGTTTTTCCTCTTGGTGTGGTTTGTTTCATCTGGCGAAACACAGGAATTGCACCTGGGTGCGGACCAAAACACAGAGACCAAGACCCTGAGTGATATAAAAATTAACCAATGCTACAAGTTTCCAAACTCATAAAGTAAATATTTGAGAAACTACCTTAAGAAAACCAGATGAAAACAAAGGCTACCGCATGGTGTACTCCAAGGTTTCAGTGCACTAATGGAGATGTACAGTAGAATGCAGAATAACATGGCTGAGTCTAGGGTTAGTTATATGAAAGTGCAAGAGCCAAAAAAAAAGGAAAACAATTTGAATGAATAAACAAGGTTTGACGTTTTAACCTTAGTTATCAGGAGCTGTGGTGGGATTGTGGTGAACAAGCCAGGTTAGGAATTGGTAATGGTTAAACAGGTGGGAAATGTGGGAGATTTGGTGGAATGGTGGCACATGGAGTTACCTTACAGCTCCAGGGTTTGTTCCTGAGTTTGGATCACTATGTATTAGGAGTTTTGTGTGTTCTGTACCCACCCATATAGGTTCTCTAGGTTCTTCCATTTCTTTTAAGTGAATTGGCTGAGATAATTTGCTACTAGATGTGATTGAATGCCCTGTGATACGTTGGGTTCCTGAGATGGACTGGTGTCCCATACAGGGTGTAAAATATTAAGGATTCAAAACAATGAATCTGGTGTCTGTTCTTTTGGATTTGTTTCATGACCTTCACTTCCCACTGACACCAAACAAGGCTGATCTTACTTTGATTTGAGAGACGAACAAAAAGGGTTGCAACAGTTCCAGTGTTCTAATGAGGGGCTATAGAGCGACCGTGACCCTGACCAGGATAGAGTGGCTACTGATGTTTTTTTTATATGAAATTGCAGATGGACAATGCAATGAGCAGGGCTGGAAAAAGTTGTTTTTGCAAAGGTCTTTCATTTATTTGTCCTTTATTGTATTTGCGTTGAAACATTGAATTTGGGTTGAATTGTATTCTCCTGATAGTGGCCCACTGGTGTGTTTTTTTTTTGTTGTTGTTGGTCCATAGCCAACTTATTCTTTCCAAAACCTGGCCAGCTGATATCTGTTCACATCTGCCAAAAGAACCGCCCTTTACAGAGAAGGGTAAATATTGTGGGATTCATTATGTATTCAGTACTAACTAGTGCCTATTTGAAATGACACAAGAAAGGTAGAATCATGTGCATTCTGCATAGACAGTTCTGGATGAAAATCAGTTAACAATTCACAATGATCTTCTCACCTGGCAACAAAACCAAATTTCACCAAATGTCAATTGCATGGCCATGAAACCCTCCTTCAAAAGCATCCATACAATTACTTACATCCATGTACTGTATACAATATGTACTGCAAATAAAAATGACACAAGAGCCAGAGAGCTAATTGGTTGAGAATATTTATTGAAGCGGACCAGAGTGAGAACCCAAAGCAGGGTTGAGCTCACAGCAGGACATAGGCATCTCCATAATTCAAAGACAGAAACACAGATAAACAAGGTCAAGAACAGAAGGAACTGCAAACAAGGAACAGCATGAACACTGCTTAGTCTTTCCAAGACATGGTCACTTGACAAGGACAACATGTCCCCAACAGCAACAGAGGAAACTTACAGACAGAAAGAAATGTCAAATGCTATACGTTTATGTAGTATGGAACTTGTTTACCATGTTTTTGACTTATTATATTGCCAGGCCCACTGGTGCTCTGAGATTTGTTATAGATTTTAGCCATGTCATTTTAGAAATACTTTAATAAACAGACTCAGAGTGAGCATCCAATCATTTCTAGCTTTGATATTTACAATGTCATAAAAACAGACGGGATAAAAGCAATGATTTCCTAATATAATTTTATAGCACTAACTTCTTTCTAACGGGACTGACATGGATGAAATGGTACACCCAGACAAAGAAGGACTTCGGACAGTTTAGCTGTTGTTGTCAAATTACAGAAAACTAAACAATATCAATTCACAATATCAATACTCATTTAGTTATTATGAGGTGAGTCAGCTGTGCACGTCCCTGTAAATGACAATAAAACCATCATTGAAACAATTTCTCATAAAGAACAACACTGTTTTACCTAAGCTTGGTCAGAGGGACAAGTCAAGATGTCTCAGTAACTGCATCCTGTGAAAGTGTTTTATTCCTCTTATAGCAATATGTGCATGATAATGTTTTAATTTATTAAAGGACGACACTCTCATTTAATGTCCCAAAACAGAAGAACATTACAGTTCTTACTTACATAATAGCAACTATAAAGGCTCAATACTTTAACAGCCTCTGTGTGTGATCTCTCTTTGAGTTATCCCAGCAGGGGGCGTTTTAATATACAATAGTCACAATTCTGGGCAGATCGCATGGTCCGCTGTGGCGACCCATTGACAAGAGCAGCCAAAAGGCTAATGATAACATTTTGGTAAATTGCTGTTGTCTAGTATTTGGTTGTGGCACTCATTATTATTCATGCTACAGTAATTTACTAACAACATCAGCATGCCCCCTAGTGGTCCTGGGGTAAGCATGCAGCACAGTGAGTCCTGCTCTGCCTGTCAGTTGGATATTGATAGTGTTTAAAGTAGTTTTTCCAACATTGTGTTAGTGGCATTATTTCAATGTTTTCTCATTTTCATGTAGCCAGCATTCTTCTGATGTCATTCTATCATGTCATCCTAATTTTCAAAAGCAACCTCATATCAGCATTGTCCCAACATCTGTAAAAAGGCAAAGTCAAAATCTTAACAACTTTTTTGACGACCAAATGATTTTGCTGGGATTAAAAATTCCTCTATCCATTTTAAAACATTTACATTGGAGATTCCTTTCATGAATTATGTTTAATACAGATCGGAGTACAGAAAACTAAGCAATATTGATTAACATTTAATTTTTTAACATTGTTTAACCCCATTTTGTGGTGTGTCTGTTGTACACGTCCCTGTAAATGAGAATTCTAAACTTTCTGCCGAATCAGAACTTAAATTTCACCATGCAAAAGAACATCGACAGAAATCAGTTTTTTTTTTAAGGTATACCCATAGCTACGTTTATAACTCTGCTGTGATTAGAGACAGAATGCAGATCATGGTCTTGCCTTTGCAGATGTTTAACGTCAATCTCCGGTCATTTATTTAGAGTTTTCTTGATTACCTAAGAAATGTTTCGTGACTCACACTGAAGCAGTTTGCTAAATGAAAGTGTGTTCCCTTGACAGGTCAAACCTCCCAGATTCAATATTCTTTAATATCATCTTAACCACACCTGAATCACGATCGAGCGTGTGTGGTCGTGTATTGATTGCACCGGTAAATGCTCGTATAAGCTTTCAGCTCTGACTGACAAGGGATGGCAGGAGGAAGCATAATCAGCATAAAAACTCAGAAAGTCTCTTAAGTGAGATGCAGGGAGTCCAGCCGCGCTCTAACCCGAGACCTTTTATTGTGATTACAAAAGGGAAAAGGGAGTTGCAGCTGTCAAATATGCTTATCGTGTTCATATATTACTGAATTACCATAAGTAAACATTACTACTCTCGGCTCCTTATTAGGATGCAATCAGCTAAAACAATGTTCTGTTTTATTCATAGTAGATCCCTTTTTTTCTTACAACAGTTTCAGTAAGATTAAAAGAGAAAAAAAGGAGTTGAAGAATACACAAACACTTGAAATGCATTTTTAATAGCGTTGTTCTTCAGTTAGAGTGATTGACAGCAGCACGGGATCATCTATCAAACCTAGAATAATACTGTATGGACTGGAACAATAAAAGAATGAATGGTCAATGAACTATTTTACAGGGGAAGAACTTTTATAGCCTGGTGTTTAAAGCTCTGTCCTACACTCTTAAGTGTTGTTAAATTAAAGGTCTTACAAAACATGGTTCAACTTGAATCCCTTGTTAATATGGAGACACTGCAGGAACATTCTGTATTTCTCATCCATTTGAATAGAAACCTGGTGCAGTTTTTATCATCCATGAGCTTCTTTATGAAGGTAAGAACACATCAATCACACAACCAACATGACTGAAGACAACAGGTCTTTGTTGTAGTTAGCAGGTCTATGTCATAATCGGTTCTCACACAAAGTGCGGAGTTCATTTGATTACTGATCAAGCACACCTGGACTCAGTATTACACACACAGTATACAAGGATTATCAGGTCTCCTGTCTATTGCAAGGTCCTGTATGTGCTCTGTGATAACCAGTTTGTTCACCGAGCCTGTTCAGTTTGTGTCATATCCCTGTATTTACTGATTATTGACTTACATAGTTCAGGTTGTGTCTGATTAGATTTTGTTACAATTTAAGAATAGTTTAGCCCGAATTACCTGTAAAATTATACTTAAACAAAGTATAATAATAAGTTTAATAAGTAGTCAACATTTTACCACCTCAAATGCAAGCTGTTATAAATGTAAAACTAATAATAAAAAAATCATTCTGAGGTCAGTGATATTAGGTATTAATGTGTCTTATACTGTAAATATCTTAAAAATACATTTATCATTTTTCTTCCACTTTCAGAGCCACTTTGTGTTGGTTTATCACATACAATCCGATTAAAATACATACAAGTTTGTGGCTGTTATGTGACAAAATGTGGAAATGTTCAAGGAGTATGAATACTTTTGCAAGGCACTGTAACTGAATTGATGTTTTTTCCGTCTCAATATAATTACATTGGTTAGGGTTTTTTTCTGCCATTGTTAATAGACCTTCAATTGTGTCCAACCTTCTGACATGACAAAACAGACATGCTGATATAACATTAGTAACAAAATCTAACTTGTTTTGGGGTTTTCTTTGGATGTTTTGAATATTAAATATAATTTATTCTATAGCGACTAATCATTTACAGGGTCACGGAGTCTATTCCAGGGGACAGGGAGTGGGGCGGCCGGTGGGTGGGTAGGGTATAGCACACCTAGGACAGGGTGCCAATCCATCGCAGTGCACCATCATAGATACACTTATACACGCACACACACACACACACACACACACACACACACACACACACACACACACACTCTCTCTCTTGTAATTAGGGCTTTATTTGGACAGTAGTCCCACTAATCAGTTTTGGGGACAACCCTTTAGAGTGATACTCTGGGTGTAATAAAAATCAGGCATGTACAATAAAATTCTCTAAACACAAATGTCCCTTCAAATTACAGTTTTACAGTAAAAAAAACAATTGTGCTTGTTTTTTTAACAATTTATGAGGACATAACAAAACCCAATCAAAATCAAGGGGACATGGGTTTAATAAACATCAAACTGTGCATTTAACTTTTATAATTTATGCAAAATTACAAACTAAGCATGTCAAACATTTAAGAAACTGTTTAAAGCACATGGCCTTTATGGGTTTAAGCTCCTTATGACTAAAGAATTGTTTCTTAATTCTGGTTATGCATAGGACTGACAGCTGAACTTTTACTCACAGCATTTGAGTTTTTTGCATTATTTTCAAAGAATGCAATCAAAACCCCTTTAGTAAACTGAAATGCCTTTGTCCATCATTTTGTTGTAGCTTTCTATTTCTTTTAGGATACCCATTAAAGAATACCAAGAACTTTAAATAGAAAAGAAAAGAGTATGAAATGTATAAACCATTTATATTCTTTCTAGTTAAAAATGCTCAGCAGGCGGTACAGCAGGGTGTCTAAGATGACAGTGCATGTAAACTAGCTAAGGTTAAGATAATTATAAGATAAATTAAATTTAAGGCAAAACTTCAACAACACAGGAGCTTAATGAACAAAGCCTGAACAAGGCCACCTCAAAAATATAGAGAAGATATATTTCTAGGAAAGAAATAATCCTTTTTCAAAAGCAAAGATTCAGGTGTAAACATAGAATTTTACACTTCCCTGAAACACAACATGACATAATGAAGGTCTTCATGTGTCTGTCCATCACATGGACCTCATCCAAGTTCCTCTTTTTTCGAGGCAGATCTTTTGCCTAAACGTAAGAATAAACATCAGTTTACCAATCTTAGATACATTTGCTTTCAGCAATTTAGACAATAAAAACAGTAGAAATAGACATAGAAATATTCAAGGAATATAAATAATTACAAGGACAACATACTTTAATATTGCAGAACAAATGTTCTGTAATAATGTATGAATGAAGTATGTATAATGAATCTTTAGTTAGTTTTATTGTATAAAACCTATTAACAGACCAGATGGAAATAAAAAGAAAGTTTAAAAACATTTAGTGCAAGCTAAAAAGGAATATGCAACATAAAACAAATACTGTATGTCGTTCATTATGTGAAGAAACATTCATTGGAGAAATTAATGTATCATTTCATAATCCTTTTAGAAACGCTTAACAAGGTACTGTACAAGGTACTTCTGGTACAAGGTACTTCTGGGGATACTGTTCTACAGGTCTACTCAACCATCACAAGACTTCCTCACAGACACACAAACACCTGGCCAAACCTGCTTTATGTGAACTCCACATAAAAAGTATAAACAGACCAGATGGAAGCACAAAGAAGAGTCTGTTGGCACTTCAAATGTCATTTAATAACATTTCTCTTCTACATTTGTTGTCATGTACACTGACATTATAGAGGGTGTTCATGACCCAGTAAGCAGGTGATTAAAGGGATGAAACATAGACAATGCTCTAACAAACAATACTACTAAGATGGTGAAGATTTACCTGGGCTGCGTTTCCCAAAAGCAACGTAAGTCTAAGTAGTTCGTAAAAATGACCGTACGAATGATCTTAATATTACGGTCTGTTTCCCAAAACCATCGTAACTTAAGT
>JAOTQY010000034.1:1253525-1264125 GCA_026413445.1 Dolichallabes microphthalmus
TATTACAAATAAAATATTGACATTTGCTATCTCCACATCATTGCATTCAGTTTTTATTCACAATTTGTTTAGTGTCCAAACTTTTTTGGAATCCGGTTTGTATTTGTAATACTGTACTTGTAATATTTGTAATTTCACTGGGGCTCAGGAACCGTGCTGCCTAACTGTGACTATAAAGAGTGAAAAAGAACAATGTGCTGTTCTTCAATGAGTTAAAAAATTTTGTTTTGATTGATGTAGTGTAAGAAATATAATCCACATCAGGGCAGTAACAGTAACCCTGCAACCTGTTTTATACTTTATTCCTACAGTATAATTGACTCCCGCTTCCAGACCTAATGTAGGAATTAAAACTAAACTGCCTTTAAATGTCTTTATCCATCCAAAACGGTACAGTTTTCAGGAAGCATCATTATTATTCATGGAATCTTTAATATAGAGTAAAATCAGGACGTTGGCAGCAGATTTGCATTTCTAATATAAAGTACATCGAGTTTCCAGGCCTTGCTTGAGCTGTGACATTGAACAATGTTCTATTTCCTTTGCTCGATATCTTAAGTGAGGGGTTGAGAGGGGCACTGGTCTATTAGATTGTGCACTCCAGTTAACCTTCATTACGCCACTGGTGCTATGATTTCATTTGCAATTTGTCTTTTGAGAAAATGTCTTCGAAATCAACCCGAGGTCACTCCAGCTTTGAGTAATCAACCGCAACAGCTTTTATATATTTATATATATCCGAGTTTCTGTTTCATGTCCTCATGTGGAAAAAAGTATGCTCGTAGTTTTTCCAATCCTGTGTTGTTGTTTTTTGTTAAAAGTAGATAATTGCGCATATAGGCAACAATTAGCATTTGATGATTTGCCCTTTTTCTGCTGAAGGTTTTGATTATGGTGAAAGATTTATCCATGCTTTCTTTCCCTTTAAGATTGTTTTGGACAGGTAATCACTTCCATTCTTCCACACGCAGCTCAGTGTCGACCCAGATCTCTGCCACGTGTCGTATCATCATGTTGTTTTGTCTTTTCCCAACCTCTTGTCTTTTCTACCTTCTCTCTCCGGTTGTTGCGTTCGCTGCTTCCAGGTTTGAAAATCACGCAGAATGCCGCCGCGAGCTGTTTGTGTTTCTGCTTTGGCTGAAGAGTGTTGACACTTCCCAAAGGTCAGACCAGACACAGTGTTGAAAAAATGATTTATTTATTGTTCCAACCTGGTCTCAGCTGAAGAGAGGCGCTAAGGCTAAAGCTCCTCTGGTGTTTGTGTATTTTTTTTGTGTATGTTTATTGTTTTAAATAATTTTAGTTTCTGTACTGGCTTAGAACATGAGGTGCAGCCAAAAATACTACCGTATACAAAATAAAGGAATGACCTAGAACCAAATTAAACCAGGTATTGGTTCATAGTCATGACATCAGATGGTGATAAGAGGTTAATAAGAATCCAGGATCATGTCACATTTCATCCGGTGATATTTATTCAGATTCAAATGTGTAAATATTTATTAATTGCATATGCAATGTTTGTTTATTAATTAAGTCCCAGCAAGAAGTTACATGTCATTGGGATAACATTGAAATAATGACCCTATAGTTAGACTTTTGTAAAAATTTTAAACAGAGATATAATTCTACAATGCTCAAAACATTCTGTTCTCTAGTTATGATTTCTGAACTTTCCTGGAAATTTAAAGGTCCCATATTGTACTGTTTCTTCATCAAGTGAACACAGGTCTCGGAGCTCCGCTAAATGTGTTAATACCCCTCACACCCAAACAAAACATGGTACTTCTAGTTACTAACCTAACAAACCAGTGTAAGGATAATGTACTTAATGTACTTTATGATGGAGACTTCCAAGCACTTACTGTATGAAAGTCACTCTGGTTTGGAGCATTTACCAAATGTCTAACTGTAAATGAAAAATAATCCCTCTGTTTCACTCCTCCTCCAAATGTACCATTTCATTGTCTATGTTCTGCTGGCCAATCAGAATCCAACACTTAAAACACAAAAGATATAAAGTAGAGTAGCTTTGATGCATGAACTTTATGTTTCTACACTATTCTAGATTTAGATTATAGACACACAACCAACGGTACCTTGGTCTGATGGTTGTGTGCAAACCTTATTTTACAGATTTATAAAAGTTGTCATGTGTACACTTTGAATATAATGGATCTATAACTATGTATGTAATGATTTCATTTAAAAACATTGATATTAAAAAAGGTTGTGTACAAACTAACTAGATGGGGTGCCAATAGTTTCTCCCTTGTGATTGATTAAAGTGTGTAGAGTAAGTGTTACTTTTATAATTTTTATGAATTGGATATAATAATTGATGAGTGTTTAGTTTCATTCTGGTGTATAATATTTTTTGACATTTTATGAACGTCTTAAACTATTTTATCAAGATATGTCATGTGTCATCAATCCCTCCCCTTAGAACCCCTCCCCAGAAGATGGTAAAAATCTATTTCTTTTGGCACTTTACCTCAGTTCCATCATCTGTCTCATTCCTTGAGTCGCCTAATGTACGTTGCTCGAGGGCAATCAGGCGTGTGCACCGTGACAGACGGTGATCATCAGGGGTTTCAGACTGAGTAAGAGCTCAGAGAGTGAGGAGATTGTGCATTTCTGTGTAAGACCAATCAGAGTTCCCCAGTAGGATCTTCCCATCATCACAGGCCCATTTGAGAAGTTCATCAGTGGAAGCATTAATCCTGGTAATTTCAGTCCCGCTGTTCTTTGGCTGTCAGGCGCGTCAGGCCACATCGGAGAACAGCACTAAAGCGGCGAGGAAGCCTCGTGCCGTTCTCCGATAACTAGACTGCCATGTGTTCGTTCCTACAAGGTAAAACGGCTCTTGTTAAATGAAGAGCTGTCACAATTTAATTGTCTCCACTGAGACTCGCAGGGAAAAGGGAAAAGGGAAAGGGGGCATAATCCTGCAAACACGGCCTAAATCATGAGAAAGCAGAAGCTGAAAAATGACTTGAGATTCTGGATCGCATCAGCGCATCATTTCCTGATGGAGGACACCGCGGCTTTGTGGCAGTTTGGATTAAATAGAGAGCAGCTACTTTAGAAGTGATCTCTCTCTCTCGTGTCATTCTGGGACACTGTTGAGTTTAGGGAGGAAAAAATCAATTTATGTTTACTTGGTTTTCAGCCGGACATATTGATCTTATGGCTAGATTAAAACGGCAGCGCTTTTTGAAACCCACCTTAAAGTCACAGTCGGGGATTTCAGAACAACAAAGTGGCATCCCAAGCAATTTCAATCTCTGCGAAGGAGGCAGCTGGGGGCCATCCTGCTCCTCTAAACCCAACCCGATCTTTCCGCACTTACCACTGAGAGGTATTTCGCTGGTTTTCAAGAAAGCAAATAATAAAAAGAAACTCTAAGCGCTACACTAAACACTTGCCTTTAAAGATACACAGGCTTCAGTTCTTCTGATGGTGTAACTGTAACCCATGTTGCTAAAGCAATAACCGTCCTCAGCTGTTGAATTACTCGAGCTGCACTGATGAGTTTTCTATAGCAGCATTTCTGACAGTAGTGTAACACCAAATCATATATATGTCAGATCGATATGGATGCTCCTGTTGTAATATATTATCACATCTCCATCAGTAGTTCATTCAGTACAGTGTGCTGTTGATGCCCAATGGAAATGGAATAGACATGAGCGCATGGATGTTGGAACTATTTTTGAGAGTGGATGCTAGCATAATTTGACAGCTCATGCTAGTTAAAACAGCCTTTGTCACACTTTATTATAATTTTTCATCTTTAACAACAGTTAGGGGTGGCATGGGGGTGTAGTGGTTAGCACTATGGCCTCGAACCTCCAAGGTTGAGGGTTCTATTCCTGTGTTGGGTCTGTGTGCATGGAGTTCTCCCCATGCTAGAGGGGTTTGCTCCGAGTACTCTGGTTTCCTCCCACAGCCTAACATATTAGACTGGCATGGCATTCTTGTAGTATATGCATGTGTGCATTGGCATCCTGTAACCCTAGGGTTTGGGTTAGCCCGCCTCATGCCCAAAGTCTCCTGGGATGGGGTCCAGGCCCCCTGTAGCCCCCGTAAATGGTATAGAAAATGAATGAATAAATCAATGAGGTCCAGGCAAACGATTAATTTTGACTGGACATTCCATGGGCATTCCATGAGTGAGGGTATCCTGGCACAACCCGACTTGGACTCACTCCACGTTGGATAAACTTCAACCGTTAAATTATAGGACATCAACATTCCATTCATTCAGTAAGAGCGAGTTGGACAACAGACTGTGATTTTGAAATGTTTCTTAAATTGTTGAGTCAGCAAATTAATTAGAGGGAACAGAATGATTATGATTTAACATGAAACGCTGCCTTCACACGAGTTTACAAATTAATGAGCAAACAGCTTTTCAATCAACTTTACAAGGGAATGAAGAAAGAGCAGAAATTGAAGAATCAAAATCAGAATACACAAACATAAAAACGCAATTTGCCATTTTCAAGAACATTTAGTTTACTGTTATATAAAAGAGATGTATATGTTCTTGGGATTGTTAAAGGAGTTCCCTATGTTACAGTATATCTGTAATAATACTGTATTATGCCATATATTTTATGGACAGGCTAATATGAAAACTACATTCAAGCTATGTATGGACATGTGTGTTAAGTGTTTTTGAAAGGAGTCTCCAGTGTCAGCACTTTGTAACAAAGATAAAGCAGCAACTTTAAGATTTCTGCCCTGCCTCATGCTTTGTGGTTTGTTTGAGAAGTGACAAGGTGTTTCTTATTTACATCAAGTATGTACCGTATGTGAGAGCACGGAACTGATTAAATGTACCTTAAATGATTCTGCACTGTAACCACGAACCCTAACAGTTAGGGGTTCAAATCTTGTCTCCGGTCTGCGTCTGAGGAGTTTGTATGTTCTTCCTGTCCTGGTTTCCTCTTAGGGTAAAAAAAAACATGAGGTTTAAGCTGATTTTCATTTCCAAATTGTGTGTGTGTGTGTGTGTGTGTGTGTGTGTGTGTGTGTGTGTATGTGTGTGTGTGTGCGTGTGTGTGTGTGTCCGTCCGTCCTGTGATAGGTTGGCACCCCTTCCATCGTGTTTCCTGCTGTGGGCTTTGAATAAACGATTGATTGAAATCATGTTTGAAAGTACTGTTACCTGAAAATATCTCTCCCTATAAAAGCAGAACTGTCTCGGGTAGCATGTTTCACAACGTGAATGTTAGATAGAAATAAAAATGGACTAAAACAAAATATGAACTGTCAGTGTTGTCATCTTTTTGTCTATTTTTTTAATGGATTTAACTCAGTCTGGTGTTACAATGTTTTTATTAAAGGATGCTCAGGAACACAAATAGATATCTGTACTGTTTACGCGTGGGGTCTGCGAGGTCTCGCCCTCCGTCTCTCACAGCCTCCATTACGCTGAATTGTGCTAGTACCATGTGCTCAAAATGGCTTCTTTATGCTGCTAAATGATAATGGGTATTTTAGACTCATTTACTGCAAAATGGATCGGCGAGACCCAGAGTGACCACTTGTTGGACTTCAGAGGCTGGCCTCGAGCAAATCCACTGGAGTAAGAGATAAAACACGGTGATAATTATTGGGAGCTCTCCTCGGGAGACGGCGTCCTTAATGAAGTTAAAACCTTTAAAAGGCTAAAAAGAAAGAAAGAATGGTTTTACAAACCATATCTTTTTTTTAAAGCAGAGTCCAGGATTTTTCGATTAAACAAGGTGCTTGGCCGAGTGGAAAACTAGCTGAAATTGTTTAGGGGAGTGACAGCAACAGGAAAGCAGAAGTGATGCCAAATTCTACATACAAAAAAACTATTCACATGCATAAATAGTCTAGTGCTTTTAAATAGCCAGTAACAGTGGCTAATCTAGTAACAGTGGTTACTACCCTTTTTTAATGATTATAAAGTTTATAAAGCCAAAAAGATGTGTAAATTAGGTTACCTTTAGATGGGATCTGGGATTAAAAAGTAAATATGTTTGTTTGTTTCCAATGACAGCTACTACCACCAAATTATCTTTTTTAGATTTATGCATCATATATTCCACGATATCTGTGGGATGATCTATTTTATATAAGATATTTATGGTCTGATATTATATTCTCTGATAACCATGGTCTGATCTACTAAAAGATATCTGAAGTCTGATCTATGATATCTAGCATATGATATCAGTGTTTATATAAATTAACTACCGCTGAGCCACGCCCATCCAGAGAACATTACGCAAGGGATGGAGCTCTTCTTACAGGGTGTGTCTTTTTTGTTTGTTTGCTTGTTTCACACACACACACACTAGAGACGCACCTGAACATCTAAACATAACAGAAAATACAAAATGGTCATTTCATCATCATCATTATTTATTTTTTATTTTTTCCAATAACCCCCATTGGAAAGTGATGGCGCTCTGCCTCCTATTTCCTTTTTGCGCGCGTGTGTGTGTCATCTACATCTAGTGGTTAAAAACGTTCCTGCCTGCTCCTTTTTACTTTAACTTATTTTGCTATGAATTTAAATTCCCTGGCTCTGCTCATGTGTGATATCATCATGGACACTCAATCAAATAATAGACGTGAGATCTGGTCTCATTACAAAGCCCAGTCGATCACTCCCAGCCTCATCCTGCACATACTGTACTAGGCCTCTCTGATATTTAACGACATGCTACATTCAGTACTTAATGTACAATACTTAACTACATTCAGAATCTACAGATTCAGGTAATTAATCCTTGTACGTCATTTCTCTTCACCATTTATGCAGCTCATACTGACTTACAATAGATCCTAAGCCATTGGATTATTCTTTATTATATTACAGCCAAATTAATGCTACTGATTTTTTTCCAGCTCTCAAGAAAGAACAAGAACATTTTTACATACTTACCCATGATTCAAATGCTGTACTGCCTTGTCAAATCCAATACAGCGAGCTAATTAGGTTTTAGCGTTTCAGGCAAATGTGCAAAAGTGGGTTTAATTTAAGACAAAAAAATCCAGAAGGCCACTGATTCAAAGAAATCACTGAAACGTGTTGTCTTATTTATCTGTGATTCAGCTGACAGTGTTTGGCGACTCGGATATGCAATTTACTGCTCAAATCTGGCAGACAGTAGCTTTGCAGGTCCCTAAGCATTCTCGGCAGGCGTTCGGTCCCTCTCGTGACTAGTGAGTGACTTGATAAGGAGAATAAAAATAACAGACTAAAGCAAGCAAATGGGAAAAGAGTTTGTAAAACACTTCGTTTATCTGATGTGAATGAGGATCGGAATGGAGGGCGGCACGAATGTCAGCATCGTCGTGTTGGTATTTTGAGAACTTCACAGTCAGGATGGTTCTGCTGTTTCTTTCCGTTTTTGCATGAGTGGTTTTTAACTATTCCTCTTGTTATGAATGTATAACTATTGACATACTGGTGGACGAGCTTTCTTAGCGCTGTGGAGTGCTGTGGAGGCTCATCGCCAGGGTAGCAATGATCAGCAATAACATTAAAACACAAAACACTTTGCCCAGTAGTGGCGGTTCCTCTTGTGCCACTGGGACAGCTCTGGCCCTTTGGTGCAAGACTCCACATAACCTCTGGGGATGCACTGTGTTATCTGGCACCAGGATGTTGTCAGAGAATCCTTTGAGTTCTGTGCGTTGTGGGATGGAGCATCCATGGATCAGACTTGTTTGTCCGGCCTGAATCAACCTTGGATTTTGAGGCTGCTAAGCTCCATATGTGGCAGGCTGTGGTGCCCTGCGTTTTTTGATACCTTACTTTTGGGGTAAGAATTACCTTTTTCTAGGGAATCTGACCAGACTGGCCTTTGGTCCCCACATGCATAGATGAAGCTTGGGTATATAATTGATAATCAATGTTATTCAATTCACCTGGACATGTTGTTGTAGTTGTAGCTGATCAGTGTATAATGAAAGTATTCATGATCTTATTAATTGAGATATAGCACTAAGGTTTATTTTCTTCAAATGGAGTGTTGCTTCAGGTCAACCCTTTAATCGTATGACTGGGCTAGTACCAATCCAGCTGTCATGACACAATAATATTATAAATTGATCGACCCAAAGAGGAAAGTACCAGGTAAAAAATAATCAAATCATAAAATGAATGCAGTATAAGTACTTCATACTTCTGTAAATTTAGAAGTCCTTCAACTTTCAATTCGACTTTTAGCCTGTCGATTTTTATTTCTTACCTTTTTTCCCCCACAAAGTGAGCGGAGTGATCACGGCTCCTCCGGCCTTCATCCATCCTCACAGCCATGCCCAAGGTGATCTGCCTCATCCATTCTTATCATCTAGTTGTCAATTGATCTATTACCCCTGCACCCTATTCACTTAATGGTAGCGTGATTAATTATTGTCACCTGCAGTGCAGACAGAAAGAGAAAGTGGAGAAAAATCTTATTGCGAATTCTTTTTTCTCTGCCTTTTGTCTATAAGACCTTGGATTTATAAGCTCTTCTCTAAAGTCAATGACGTATCGATGAGCTCAGGTGAATATGAATAGCTGATCTGGCTCATTGGCCACAAAACCTGCCTTGAATCTTTGAGCTTGGTTTGTCAGTAGCGGGTATGGAACACATTATGAACGTATTTTTCTTAACACGTTCACGTTGAACCTGGAATTGGTACGGTGCAGGATTGTGGTTCAAATGTAAATTATGTTTGAATGGAGATTATATCACCAGCTTTTGGCATCAGGAGAAATATGAGTAAACTGTTTTACATCCAGTGATGGATTTCATTTTAGGTCAACATTGCAGTCAAATTTGCACAGATAAAGAGCTGTGAATGCACTTTAAACCGCTCAACATTATGCATAGTGATCCCAGGCTTGTGTGTAGCTGCTCCGCACAGTTCATGTCCTGATCTTGCTTCCAGAGGCAGTTTAGTTAGAGATGCAACGGAGGATAGGCAATATTTATATGTGATGTGCTTCAGCTCTTGTTTTGTTCCTTCATGGATGAGCTGCTTTTGCTTTTAGACTCTTCCCTTTTACAATAATAGCACTTGCAGTTGACTAGGGAAGATGTAGCAGGGCAGAAATTTCTTGACCTGATTTTCTGGTAAAGGTGACTTCCTATAGGGGTGCCACATAGAATGTCACTGAGCTTTTCAGTTCAACCCGTTCTACCACCAGTGCTTGTCTTTAAACAGTTAGGGGTGAACATACTTTTAGTGACATAGTGCAGCTTCAAATATGTCTTATCCATATTAACCCTGTTTGGTACAGTATTAGATTTTTAAGCCAAAACCATCTTCTTCTTCCTTTTCTTCTTCTTGTCAAAAGTTTTATAACTTGTTTCTCTGGTAGAACCCTACATCAGGTGGTTTCCCTATGGAATAAAATCCAGGAAAACCACTTTACAGTAGCACATGAGAAAGCCTTCAACACCTGTGAAAACCTCAACATCAGCATCCAACCAATTTATAGTACATCTTCAGGAAACACCTTCAGTCAAGTGTACTTCAATGGTTACTTGAATTATTTCTATCATGAAAAAATATTTAAAAAAATTGGAACGATACCACAAAAGCTTTACTTATCAAAGAAGGTCCAGAAAGAACTTGTTTAGATTAAAATCATAGAATATAACAATTTAGAAAAATGCATCATCAATGGCCTTAGTTTATTTGGCACGTTCTTCTCATCTGAAATAGTTTCTATGAAACTACAAGCCCGTCCCCGATAACCCATTCCCCTCTGATATTCCTGCTGTTATACCCCTATCTCACCTATGCGGTTTGACTCACAGTTTTGAGTGACAGCACGACATTCAGCAAAGTTCTGCAAGGTCTGTGAGTTTCCATGAGGACCAACACGCAGAAAGATGCAAACCCAATCACAGCACCAAAACTCGCGGTCAATCATGATAAACCGTTACGGCCACTGCACGAAACCACATAGGTGAGATAGGGGTATTAATCGTTAACAAATTATGGGCCAAACTTCGCTGATTGATGATGGTAGAATAATTATAAAGGTATTGACTAAAACAACATGCATGAGGAATCACAAAGGAGTTTTTATTTTCTGCAATGGAAAAGTACTCGAACTAGTTACTTTTATCAGAAAGTAAATCTTATAACAGAGTCTGCTGGTAAATTATTATAATGTAAGATGAATAAAATGCTAGCAGATGTGCTAGTGTAGAAAAATAATGTTCTCTGGGTGGAAACAGTAACTCCTCTGTAATCCTTCATTTAATTTATTTGTATTAACACCAATGCAGACTCATAATCCTTTTCTAACTTCACTTTATACTGAATAAACACAATGAGATACAGTATATAATTTGTTTTCTAATTGTAAGGTTTTTTTCTTCAAAATCTTAAAATCAAGTCCATCAGTATGAGACATTGAATAATTATGGATTAAGAGATTGACACCTGTACCGTCATGGTCCCAGAGAATAAGATCTGGTTCTCCGGATTACTGAGCCGCCGCTTTGTCTCCCCTAGTGTGTCTACGTCAGTATATTCATTCATTTTCTATACCGCTTTATCCTGTTCAGGGTCGCGGGGGACCTGGAGCCTATCCCAGGAGACTTCG
>JAOTQY010000034.1:1492418-1504976 GCA_026413445.1 Dolichallabes microphthalmus
ACTGTTTTTTTTTTTTTTTTTTTTAAACAATTTTTTTTTCCTTTCATTTTTTCATTTCCCAGAGGTTGATCTAAAACCTGAAACAGGTGTCCCTTTTAGTCCCTTATATACTTATTCCCTTATATCACTGTAAATAAGTGACGAGTGCTCATCAGTTCAGTTCAGTTACGTTTGGAGTTTGTCAAATTGCAAATCGCAATGCGTTCTCCACCTTATTCACTATATAGTGCACTCGATAGGTAGTTTTATTATCCTAAATCCCTATTTGGACTGTTTTAGTTTATGTAAGTTTAACCAGAGTATCTCAGAGATTTAGTAATCAGCAAGGCTAAAAATACCAGGATCCACAGATAATTTCGCACATTGAATTTAATAATTAACCAATCATGACTAAGAAACTCACCAGATTTACTTTGTATTTCCACTTGTTCCGCTTTAGAATATCAGCTCTGTTAACTTCAAGGTTCTGGGGTCGAATCCCAAATAGTTTTAACTGGAAAGCTAGTGCACTATGTAGGGTGTACAATCTCTTGTCCAACACATCAAGTAGTGCTCTTGATCAGGGGTTAGAGATGGATTTGGGATTCATCTACATGTTAGCTAGTTAGCTTTGTTACTCGCGTGAGCCATGAACAGAACAACACAGGCGGTTCAGAGGCGATTCAAAACAACTCTTAGAGGTGATTATTGGAGACGATGTGTAGTTTAAGATGACATAACGTTCTGTCAGGTGTGTTGTTACTGAAAGTGCTTCTGTGACTGGTTGTGAATGTGGATTTTGTCAGATAGCTGCTCTCTCCTCAGTACTGCGGACCGTAAAGACGTACTCTCACCCACGCTGAGATATACATAGATATGAGTACATAGTGAAGCCCTGTCAATCTCTGTGACACGCCCAATTGTTTTGAATAATTTCTAATTGCTATAGACGTAATTCAGGAACAATACTGGAAATCTGTTCCTGTCCATGTAGAACGTTATAATCACTCTGTCTGTAGGCGTTCTTTCGAACATCCAGTGCACTTCTGAAATCCCCACAATGCGCTGCAGCTTATCCAATGCAAAACACCCATAATGCACTTTTAAAAGATAATGTTTAAGAAATTTCCCAATTGCATTACAAACGCATTTTGGGAGCTGAACAATCCCCCACTAAGACCGACAAGAAGTAGAGATTAAGTCTGCACACCACCCCCGTTTTGAGTCGCTTCCTCTGAACTCGAAGTGTGTTCATGTTTAACAGAAAGCGGCTGTCAGATTATCTCCGAGCTCCCTCACGAAACACACAATAACACTCTTCAGTCTGGCCGAGCAGGCACCGTCAGATTAGCGGATTAGCTTCACGCTAAGGCTGAACTGGGATCGAATTCAGCAACAAGGTTTTAAATACACAGCATGTACAGAGTGGGAAGATTGAAGTGTGTGTGTGCTGCCTGAATATAAGTTCTATATAGTTAGATGGAATAGATTGTATTTTACCTACACTGTTTTTACACTGTGGAGACAAGAAGAACGAGGACATGTGTCTATGCTGGACGAGGTGCCAGTCTTCCACGTTTGCACTCGAGTGACCCCAATCTGTTCGACCACAAGCAGCTCAAAACCAAAATGAATATTTTGTCTGGACTGAACTGAAGCTCAGTACCACGACCGTGTTTATCCTCCTGTCCTTACAGATGTTTCAGTTCACTTCTGACTGTGTGCAGATTCTTCCCGCTCTCAGATGAATAATAATCTGCCCAAGTTTGCGTACTTTGTGCTCTGCTATGAAGACTAAATGCTTGTTGTACAGTATATTATACACTGGGGTTGTGGAGTTCCTCATGGAGTTACTGAAGTTCCCCTTTAACAGCAGATCCTAAAGTGTTCACAAATCAAGTTAGTTTTCACTTACATTATAGCAGCTACACTGTAAAAAAAATTAGCAGCTAAGGAAGTAAAATACAATAGTTTTGAATAATTTCTAATTGCTATAGACATAATTCGGGAACAATACTGGAAATCTGTTCCTGTCTGTGTAGAACGTTATAATCACTCTGTCTCTAGGCGTTCTTTCGACGACGTGTGGAATGTAATCCGTTTCAGAGGTGAGTTTTCATATTGTGAAATGCATTCTCCCAAAGGAAATAATGTAAATGCAGATAATCCGTTCCAGACAACATAAAATATTACCAATTTCCCACACTATAATCATATTTTCGCATATAAAAACAATTGAAACAATACTAAAATATGTAATAAATAGACATTAAACCTCACTTAACCTTAATTTATGATTCCTCTTGGCACCGGTTGCGGTAAAAACCGAACTGAAAGCAGCTCCTAACTGAAAAAAAAAAAAGTTTTATTCTTGCTACCATCCTTGATAACAATTTTGGGACCCATGGTGCTATGTCTTCACTAAATGTTCCACAAAATGCAAAAAACCCACAATAAATATGGAAACTCGCTTCGTTTGGCTTTTCACTGATGCAAACAAGACCTGAAGGGCTCCTGGACGTACGTGCAACTTAGCTGGCGTTCAGTTCGTTTGCTTGTATCAAAAACAAAATTATCTGCCAATAGAACAAGATTTTTTCACCTGCAATTTTGACTGGAAATAAACGTAATCATTTTATATTTGGATTGTTGTAAACTTTAGGACTTTAAAAATATTTCACTTTGCTAAGGTGTTTTTTTGTAGTGTATAAACGTTCCCTCAGCTTTGACTTTCTCTCTCTCTTTAATTTACTAGAAAAGTCTTTTAAGAAAAGTCACATAGTGTAAATTCCTCGGTTCTGAAGATGCTACAAAGCGCTGACGCTAGAGACTCCTTCCACAAATATTCAACAAATAAAATTCTCTTTATAGAAAATATATATATTTTTTAATTATCTGTTTACATTGAGTGTCAGCTGTATGCATCCTTGTGAGCTGTTGCTGTGAAAAAAGGTGACTCATCATGTGACCTGATGAGTCCAGATTGATCCTATTCCAGAGTGATGGGCGTGTCAGGGTGAGAAGGGAAGCGCATGAAGCGATGCACCCATCATGCATAGTGTCCACTGTACAAGCCTCTGGAGACAGTGTTATGATCTGGGGTTGATCAGTTACTCAGGTCTAGACTCAGCAACGTTATGGGGCAATAAAATGAAGTCAGCTGACCACCTGAATGTAATGAATCACCAGGTTATCACATCTATGGAGTTTCTCTTCCTTGATGGCATTAAACATGTTCCAAGATGGTAATGCCAGGGTTCATCAGGGAGCATAAAACATAATTTTCACACATGGATTCCATGGAGTCCAGAGCATTTCAACAAATTTTGGTGTTAAAAAGATGACTGACTCACCTCAAAGATGAGCGTCTGATTGGTCGGTCCCGGGGCGTACAGGCTCTCAGGCTGATTACTCGAGCGCCGATACAAGAACGTGGTTCCGGCAAAGTTGAATTTTCCCGGCCAGTCCACCATCCAATCAGAAGTCAGGAAATAAGAGCCATGTTTCTGGCCTCTGACCGCCAGGTAACTGTTGGAGATCTCCACCTCCTGAACACGGATACTGCGAGCTCCAGCAGGAACCGTCACCACAGGGTAGTACTCTGGAGAAAGTATGACATCGCTGTTATGCTAAGTTTGTAATTAAAGCTACAAGCCCCACCCCTCACCCCAACTCTGACCAATCAGAGCCTTACTCCTGTAGAGTGCTGTGTGCTGTTACGACTGTACCATTGGCTCGGTGCTGTAAGCTGTACTGGCCGCTGTAGCGTTTGCAGGTGGAATTGTCTCCTTTACACAAACCGCAGACGTCCAGAGCAGCACCGGAGTCCAAAACCTGATCACATCCCACCGACTGCAGGAGGTGAGGGGTACAGGCAAAACAGAAGAGGTTAAAATGGGTCTTCTGCTCATCTCAGGAGGAAGAACAGACCAGAGGACAATGAGAGAAGGCTATAGAGAAACGATGTAAAGCAAAGAAAGAGTAGTGACGAAGAAAAATTAAGAGGGGAGGAAGAGCAGAGGAAGTGAAAGAGAGGAAAAAGAGCAGAGGAAGAGAAATGAGGAAGAAGAGCAGATGAAGACAACATGAAAAAGGGCAAATGAAATAGAACTAAAGGAGCAGAGGAAAATGAATGGAAGAAAAGAAAGGGATGAAGAACAACTAAGGACAAGGACCAGTTAAAATAGCAGAAGGAAGAAACAAGGAAGAAAAGCAAGAGGAACAGAGAATGAAGAGCAGAGGAAGAACCAGGGAAAAAGAGGAGTGGAAGAACAGAGGAAAAGGAACAGGGGGAGATGTGCATGAACAAAAGAAATGAGACGAATGGAGGAACCGAAAAACAGCAGATGAAAAGGAGAGGAGGAAAGAAAAAAGTAAGAACAGGAGAATAAAAAATTTTCAAAAAAAGAACTGAGGAAAAAAATGGATGACTGTCAAAGGAGGAACAAGGAAGAGGAAGATAAACAGATGAAGAAAAGAGGATGAAGAGGAATGTGGAACTGAAAAGTTGAAGAGTAGACTCAAAGGATGGAGGACGAGCAACATAGGAAGAACGAGTGATGAAATGAGTCTTGAAAAGACATTGAGGAAGATAAATGTGGACAATAAAACAACTACAGTAGGAAACAAAAAGGGAGGGAACAGTGACAAAAAATAATAAAAAGAGAAAAATCTGGAAAGGAAAGACTGAAGATGAAGAACAAGAGGAACTGAAAAAGGAAATAAAAGTGGAAGAATGAAAAAAATAATGAGGAGGGAAAAAGAAGAAAGGATGAGAAGAATACAGGAGAAAGGGTACGAGTGAGGAGAAGCAAAGAGAAAACGAGGGACCTGGATGGTTATACTAGCGTGACCTTTCACCCTGTACCTCACAGACGCCGTCGATGCACACATCCGGCGTGAGATCGGAGCACGACGTGCCGTCCTTCACCTTGCTAGACATGGCGAAGAAGAAATCGAAGTCCTCTGCGATGCAGTAGAGCTTACAGATATCTTCATCTGCAGGAGACGAGGAGGAAGAGGAGGAGAGATGAGTCACATGATCAAAGATTTAAAAATTTAAAATTAAAAGTTCAAAACTAAACACCAGGAGGGAAAAAACAAACATATGTTTATTCATTAATAACGACACAAACAATCCAAGAGCAGATTTATTCGGTCGACAGGAAGGAGAACTCCACGCTGAGTTCATGTTTAAAGAAGACGAGGGATTTAGAGATGACTTAAAGTAACCTTGGAGTGATCCATCACTGAATGATTTTCAACAAAGCAAATCAAACACGACACAAAAGGGCAGATCACACAGACGGCGAACGAGGCACTTCATCCTGTCGGCTGAAAGGAGGCTTCATAAGCCGTCGCTCAACATCCTCATGGAGGAACACTCACGGAGGGAAAACGGGAAACGACAGGAAGCGAGGATTATTAATCACACAGCGGCAGCTCTTTTATCAGGGTTTACAGAGGACCAAGTAAGATTATGAGCAATAAAACACTGTGTGTTTGTGTGTGTGTGTGTGTGTGTGTGTGTGTGTGTGGTGCTGGTCTAGAGAAACAATGAAGGTTTGATGTGAAAGTGGAGAAGAATGGAACAGAAAAAAGAAGGGACGAGAACAATGGAACGAAGATGGAGACACACGAAGATCAAACAATATAGAGATAAGAAGGGAAGAAAACAGGGAAAGAACTTTTTCTATATTGTCTCTATATTATTAAGGAGAATCTATAAGAAGAACAAAGGTGTGGTGTGATGAAGTGATGTTACTCTTACTGTCCTGAAGATGATTATTTTCCTCGAACACCACACCCCCAAAGTGTTCAACTCCTCTACAGAAAATCAGGCTTTAGTCATTTATTGCTATTTAGTAGCTATGAAGCAAAAAGTTATTGACTGACTCTCCTGGGAAGTTAAAAAGAAAAGAAATGCACAAACTTCTTTATCCTGATACAACTTTTCCCCTGACACTGGAGTATCTTCCCATAAACTTTCAGTAGACACAATTTACCACCTCAAAGTTCATTAGCAGCTGCTATGGAAACGATAACGTATTAATATAAACCTGCACTAAGCTGCACTAACCTGACCAATCAGAATGGAGAATTCTGTGAACTCAGGAAGGTACATTCATCTCAGTTTCCTGTGTGTGTGTGTGTGTGTGTGTGTTTGAGGTTAAAGCTTCTTTAATAACCGATCAGTGCGAGCAGCTACACGTCTCATCTCTAAATCACGCTCGTTACGCCTCGGGTGCAGTGCAGCAGATAAACGTTAAACGCTTGGCACAGCCTACTAATATATATTTCTTCGCTCAATGAACACAGTCGCTATGACGACGCAGCCCACAGGCATGAACACATGCAAATACACACAAACACAGAGAGAGAGAGATAAAAAGCTGTGCCTCGTTGATTTATAAACTTCCCCTCCTGCCCTCCTGCTGTAACTCATGAAGCGAAGGCTGAGGTGCAGTGAAGTCGTACCGTCCACCTTGGTGTAGGGCTTCCACTTATAGAACCAGCCCCGGAACGGTCTGCTGTTGTACTCGGTACACTGCAGCGCTCGGAAGTCCACGGCGTCCCTCTGGCACGGCACGGCATTACACAGCTGGTACAGGCGACTCGAACCCTGGCAGAACCGCCCACTGTGCTGCGGCCTTCAGAACACATCAAACATCTTCTTTTAAAATTAAATGTCAAACACATAATATATGCTCTACATAATTTTCAGTTCAATGATTCCCATTATTAGTTACATAATTAATTAACCAATTGCTATTTAAAAGTGTATAAGACCAACACACTAAAACTTAATATGAATAAAACATTTTTTGCACATATAAATATCTAAAATAAAAATGAGGAGAATAAATAATAGGAAGAAGAAAATTACTCTGAGTTTTTACTTTAATTATTTAAATATTACCTTGATATTTACTGAATCATTTTTGTATCAGTAATAATAATAATATGATTGTGCTCAATATGTGATTAATATTTCAGAATATAAAAAATAGCCTTAGGTTTTATTATACTTTTCATGTTTAAATGTAAAATAAAGTAAATGTTTAAAAAAAATGTTTAGTGCCTATTTACATTAAATGTAAATGATCAAAATAATAACTAACAAAAAAAACAGCATTTAATACAGTACTTTATTTTTTCGCCTTTATTGTCCAGATGTTTCTGAAAATAAATATTAAATCATATAAATAGTTTTTAATTATTTAATGGCAGTTATATGTCGAGATTTCCAGCTGCTGAACTTCATCCACATCCGACAGCAAAACAGAAAACCTCCGACTGAAACACGAACACGGAGGTTTTAATTATGATTTTGTAAAGATTGCTGTTTTTATTGCGTGTATAAGATGAAATCGAGGTAAAAGCGTGGTGATGATAATCATTGAGTCGCAGGATGATATGACGAGGTTTTATGTGTTTTAATAAACACGCGGCTGAGTCATGAATCTCTCTATAAATCTGAAGGACTTTTCCTTTACGACTCCTCCTGAAAGTGGGTGAATACTTTAAATACCTCAGTATATTAAATATTATTTCTCCTTAACGTTTGCATGTCTTTTAATGAATAGGACGATAATATTCCCCCTGATGGTTTTATTTCCCTGTAACGATAACGACATTAAAACCACTTGTTTTTTTTTATATAAAACAATATTAATGTATAGCTTACATTATCCTTTACATTTCATAAATTCACCATTGCTTGGTTGAATACTCATTACTCTTTCAAAGAAAAATTAAATAAATAAATAAATAAACTTATTCACCTGGGACTGTTGCAAGAGCGCTCCCGGTACATAACTCCGCCGCCGCAGCTTCTGGAGCAATCTGACCAATCAGTCCATCCGGACCACTGACCGTGAACTGCCTTCGGCCCGTGATCACCGAACTTCACACACTGCCCCTTACGACACCACTGCATTATGGGTAATAAAACAGAATACACACTCAGATATACGGTTTTTATCAGGACATCGGTTCGAACGTCACGACAATGTTTTTGCTGGGAAAGTTTATTGTGTTCAGAGTCGGGTTATGCACATTACTAATAAAACCACAGTGTGTGATGCAGCTCACCCGATTTCTCTCTCTCTCTCTATCTCTCCCTCACGGTCCTGTTCTCTCTCTTTCAATCGCTTTATTCCCCTCATTTTCCCTCTTCTTTCTCTCTTCCTTTCACATTCTCTCTCTCATGCCCTTTCTTAGTTGCTCCCTCTCTATTTCTTGATCTTGCCTTTTCCCTCATGCTCTCTCTTCCATTCATGCACCCTCTTTTCATTCCTCTCTCATTCACTTTCACTCTATTTGTCACCATCATCTCTCTCTCTCTCTCTCTCTCTCGCTCATTCTTTTTTGCCTTCTTGGTCTTTGGACTACCTCTTTGTCTCTTTCATTCTCTCTCCCTCTCTCTCTATGACTCTTCTGATCTCTCGCTCTCTTGTTCTCACTCTCTTGCAGTCCCTCCCTCTCCTTATTTCTCTTTTTCTTCTGTGCTCCCTCTCTATCTCTCTCACTCTCCCTATTTTTCCTCTCCTTCTTTCTCTTTTCCTTTTATCCCTCCCCTCTTTTGCTTTTCCACTTGTCTTCCACTTTTTGTCTTTTTCTCTCGCTATCTCACTCGCTCATTTCTCTTCTCTCGTTCTCTCTTATTCACACACCATCTCCTAAAGTGGCTCCTAAATGCACAAAATTAACTCAAGTGTAAAAATAAACTTTTGTGATGCGTTATACCATAACCAATCAGCAGCCCACCTACCGGTGTTGGGGGCCAGAACATTTGTTTAACTGAGAATGAGACTCACCATATCCGGGCCGCAGGTTGTCCCCTCAGCAGCCGGCATGAACTTGGTCTCACACCGATGCCCTGCTCGATGGCACCATAATGACTTACAGATGTCCTACAAAACACACACACACACTAATGCTCTAGAATCAACCTAGCACTATACAGAATAAATAGCATAAAATAAAGCTAGCATAACACAATTTACAGCCATTTTATCAGTTATAATGAATGTATAATTGAAACTGAGTGCTAGCCCCACCCCCAGCCCCACCCTCAACCAATCAGAGCTTTACAAACCAGCTGGAACTGGACCTGAGATCGGACTACACAGATTTGATTATCTCTCAAAAATAAAGCACTTGACATACGGCTCTGGAATGAATTACAGGTGCATAGAAGTTTCGGATTTTCTGATATGAACTCTAAGCTCCGCCCCTATTCCCCTTATTGCACATTAGCACATTATGTGTATTTACTGGGTTTTACAGTAATCATTAGATGCTTATGGGGAAAAAAGCAACCACTTGTCTATTTTAGTGAAAAATACAGTCACTAGAAATGAATGAATTCACACTCGTTCCTTTAATCACATTGTATTTTTCTAAAATAGGTAAAAAGAAAGTGCCTGTGTATACTTTCCTAGCATCATCTTCATCCCGATTCCATCCCACACACGCTAATCCGGTGTTGTTAGCACCGCTAATTACTCCCCCCGACTCCTACGTGACGAGGACACTCAACTCGGAAGGAAAAAGTAAACAAACCCGCTGGGCGTCACCGGCCACAATCCCACTAAATTAAGATGTACAGCTGCTTTCCTGGGAAGACGGTTTTCAAAAAAACACCACACAAAGGCCGTGAAAGAAAGAGGCTGTAGCATAGCGGCTAATCCTGCAAAATAACCCACGCCGATCCGCTTCCCAAGATTTTACACAGCGCCTCAGTGTTAAACCACTCTACATTTACATGTGAATGCGCGACTCAGACGCTGAGCTGACGGAGGCAGCCAGCGGGTCCCCTGTTGGCCCGTTACGTGGGAGCCGGGGCAGGGATTTTGGCTCAGAGTCTGGAGTGAAGTGCATGTTAGCAACGAGGACGACAGACCCTGCTGATGTTAGTGGGACTACAGAGAGAGAGAGAGGGGGAAATATTTAGATGTGTGCCTTAAATAAATCTCATATGGCAAAAAGACGGCTGCTGAGGTTCATTGAAGTGTTAGACTATTCGTGTATTGAGCAAGATTATTTGATTATTTTTGACATTAAATTAGTTTAATGGAAAACTGTGTTCAGGCTAAGGAAAAAAAAGGCTAAGGATAAAGAGTCGGATCTCAGTCAGAGTCATGTGACAATCCAAATCCACGTCTAGGACTGAAAGATAGGTCCTGTAATCAGATGGATGGATGGATTGATAGGCAATTAGATAAATAAATAGATACGTACATACATAGACTTGGTGGTAGATAAATAGATAGATAGAGATAGATGATAGAGTATATAGACTCTGTGTGATACAGACAGACAGACAGACCTTCAGGCTGTACACTAGTGACCCCGCTGTGTGAACCAAAGCATGGTGTTTATTAGGTGTTATACCTTAATGAAGTCGAGCCTGCAGGTCTTGGCCTTGGAGCCGAACTGCCACTTGCACTGCGTGTCTGCGTTGTAGATCTGCCCCGGTAGCTGCTCGGGGTATTTATACTGACCGATCAGTTTAGGCTCGTCAACCAAACAAGAGGCCTGAGCTGTGCTGTGAGCAACACACACATACACACATGCATGACAACCTCTTCCTGTGTGTGTGTGTGTGTGTGTACTGTATGTGCTGAACATCAGGTTTACCCCAGGAAGCGGTTGAGGTACTGGCGACTGCAGGCTGACCAGGAGAACACGCCGTCGTTCCCGGCCAGTGTGGGAGACATGATGTTCCCCTCCGCCTTCCTGCAGGGGTTTCCCTCTCCATCATGGATCATCCCGAAACTGAGGCGGAGCGAGAGATCGGGTGAGACACATACAACTTTCTTTTTGTCCATCGTTTACGGCTGTTGTTGCCAAATTTCTGTTTTTGTACAAAGCAAAGGACTACTAAACTACTAATTCTGATACTAACTATCGGATCAGAACCAGCTCTATCAAGAATAGAGAAAATGTGCAAAGAAACCTTTTTTTGTGTATTGCTGTGGGTTTAAACAAGCCAATTAGATTTTTCCCCTAATGTCACCTCATATAAAAAGAGCACCTCTTCCGGTTTGTTACTCAGCTCTAATGTCCTATGGATGGGTGTGGCTCAGCAGGAGTTAATTTACATAGTCACTGAAACAGTGCATTTGGAGGAGGAGTGAAATAAAGGGAGACTTGGGTTAACTTATTACAGTAACAGTAAAATATGGGACCTTTAAATCCAATTAACATTTCTTGCATGATAGTGCTTCTGTTTGATGATGTTTCCTGTTTTAGACACACATCACAGTTAGGTTCACATTTGGTCTGACATTTCAAACACATTAAATGTTTTAAAGTGATAAAAGTGAGCTTTTATTTCATACAAGTTTTTTTTATCTTGCTAGCGTCTTCCTAGCTTCAGCTTTTGATGTATTAATGAATGTGAAGATTTTAAATGAACACTATTGTAAATGTGGAAGAAAAAACAACTTTGCACCTTTTATTTTCTGGAATGTAATCGGACCTCTAACTCGCCCCTGAGGTACACAGAATATTACGAGTGTGATTTATTTCCCTTTAATTACACAACAGTAAAATACATTATCAGTATCTGTGGGTTCTGTGTTCATCCTTGTGTTTCTACATTTTTTCTCCAATGTACCTCCTCGTGCTACACCTGCAAGACTCCTGACAAGTGAAATATGAAATCACATCAGCTCGGCCTGTCAGTGCTAAACAATTTTAGGATGATTGATTTTCCTTTTTTTGCCCTGAAGTAATTTTAGATGTTTCTGAAACAACTCCTTGTGTGTGAGCGACGTGATTATGCCATCAGCAGTCATGGGCCTCAGTAGCTGTTCACTCCAGTGAGATACACACTTCCTTTTATCTCAATGGAAACGCAGAAACACAAACAGAAGCCTGAAGCCTGCGGTGCTGCTGTAGGTTTACTCTTCAGTATAAGGATGATGAGGTCATGGCGTGTGTGTGTGTGTGTGTGTGTGTGTGTTAATGTCATCTGGCTTCATTCTGTAGTCTTGTGTATAATTTATTAGAAGGCATCTGAGCGCTGTTCACATGCATTGAATCTGCTTCATATATATATTCCACATATTCGCAAAAATGAATGCCTGGTCAAGGCCATGCCTCCTGACTAAAATTCTCAAATATAGTGGCTACACCCACTTACAGTACTAGAAATCACTAACTAGAGCAGTCAGATACAGAAGCCACACCCCTTAACTAAAGCAGTCAGGGACAGAAGCCACACAATCCTAAAAGGAGCAGTTACTTACAGACGCCACAACGGCTTAACTAGAACAATAGATTACAGAAGTTACTCCCATTTAACTGGAGCAGTCAAGTACAGAAGCCACACCTCTTAACTTTACCAGATGACACACCTACCACTGAGACCACACCCTATTTACTACTCAATCGTGTGTGTGTGTGTGTGTGTTAGTGATGCGCAGGTCATCAGGTAACCCGCGGACCTGAGGCGGGTAAAGAAATTGTCGCTTTATTTGCGGGGCGGGTTGGGGCGGGTCATTAAAAACAAAATTAAATAAAAAAATCCATGTATGTTGCGTGCAAATTCCATATAGCCTATATTAA
>JAOTQY010000034.1:1647759-1658726 GCA_026413445.1 Dolichallabes microphthalmus
GACAGTAACTCAATTACCTCACTTTGTTGTTTTTCTAAGTTTGTGTTAGTTAAGGTTTTTATTTTTATTTTTTATTTTAATTTTTTATTTTATTTACCCCCTCAGTGTTATTTGTAACAGGGATGAGAGTAACGTAATTTCGATTCTCTGTATGTATGCACTGTACATGTAGCAGAATTGACAATAAAGTTGACTTTGACTTTGACTTTTTGACTTTAGTGGTTTACACTGTTGGCTTGCACATCTACAGTTGCAGGTTCGAATCTTGTATGTGTGTGAAGTTTGAATGATCTTCCCATGCTTGCTGTGTAAATTAAATGGTGTTTCCAAGTTGTGTGTGTTTGTGCCCTGGGAATGGCTCCACGTCCCCTGTGGCCCCACACAGGATAAGATAGCATAGGTGATGGATGGCTGGGTTTTTACACCCTAGCTGTTTGTCATTAATAACCCATTTATGAGTGTTTCTTCTATTCATTTCAGTTGTTGCCTTTGATATTGCCGCAACGATCCAAATGACCCGCGTCCTAATCGATAGCGTTGTCTTGCTCATCCTCATAAAAAATTGTTCCTTTTTAACGATCGCGCTCTGCGATACAGCTCGCTGCGCCCAGCTTGGCTGTCCTTGCACTCTCTATTAAAGATACCATTTAAACACCATAAAATGTTAAGCATAAAACTCAACACGAGGAGGTCACTGCTATCAGCAAACTACAGCCACATCATAATCAGAGCTACAAAAAAAACTTCCTTCGCACCTCTGAGTGATTAAAACTAAGCAGATGACTGACTGTGTGCCAAAGTTGGTGTAGACGAGTTTCTACAAACATCTACTCTGACTTTGGGCAGCAGTTCAACTAATACAGGCAACGTGGGTTTCCACATTTATGATGGCTCATGTTGGGTTGTGTCACGGGGAATAGCACTGATAATGACGTAGAATAGCTCTCCTGTCGAGGTGTGTTGGAGTATAACGCTCATATTAGGGTTTTGTGACAGGGTATAGTTTTCGTGTCATGGCGTGCGACGCATATAGCTCTTCTGTCATAGTGTGGGACAGTGTATAGCTCTCGTGTCATGGTGTGTGACGGCGTATAGCTCTCCTGTCATGGTGAGTGACGGCGTATAGCTCTCGTGTCATAGTGTGGGAAAGCGTATAGCTCTCGCGTCATGGTGTGTGATGGCGTATAGCTCTCATGTCATGGTGTGGGAAAGCGTATAGCTCTCGTGTCATGGTGTGTGATGGCGTATAGCTCTCGTGTCATGGTGTGTGATGGCGTCTAGCTCTCGTGTCATGGTGTGTGATGGCGTATAGCTCTCGTGTCATGGTGTGTGTGAGTTCTCGTGTCAGGCGTATAGCTCTCCTGTCATGATGTTTGACTGTGTTACAACGCTTTTGTCATGGGGTGTATAGGCTGGTGTATAGCTCTCGCGTCATGCTGTGTGTTTACTCTATCTTATGTCAGGGTGTGTGCCAGTGTACGGTATAGCTCACATGTCAGGGTGTGTGATGGTGTACAGCTGTAGTGTTGAAATGTGTGATGTATAGTTCTATGTTGAATCACATTTTTTATTTTAATTTTCTCTTGTTTACGTCCCAGTTTCTTCTTTTTACTTATACACTATTAGACACAATTAGACACAAGAAGAAAAAACTGAAAATACATATTTTATAAAAAAAAGACAAACAGCAATGCATCATTTCTATCTGCCTTAATCCTGTGTTAGTTCTCCCTGTCTCTCTCTCACTCTGTATGTCTCTCTCTCTCCCTCCAGCTCTCTCTCATACTTCAATTTCTCTCTTTCTTCCTTTCACTCTGACGCTAAATGTCTCATCAGATGTAATTGAGGCCATTTGCGGCGCTGCTTTCTCCTGTGTGAAAGAGTTTTTTTTTTTTTTTTTTTTTTTTCTCGGAGCAGGAATTGGGAGCACCATCCATGGTGTAGCTGCAGTAATTACACATTGTGAAGGCCGTTCACACTTGCAGAGTAAAAGCTCAGTGTAGCTAGCTGTAGGAGGAGATGGATGGATGGATGGATATGGATGACAGAAAGCTGGATTATAGAAATGTACATCCTAAACAGATGATGAGATATTTGATGTACGATTCTTTAAGAAATTAAAATTCTGATTGTGATATGTGAGGAATAAAACACCAGGTGTGGTGAGAGTAACAAAGCCTCATCATACCATATCTTCACTAATTATTTTCCTCTAACAGCATGACACGCAATCATTTAGTCCTTACATACTGTAGGCATCATAAAAATTTGAAAGTGTCAGAAAAAGAGGGGGGAAAAACCTCATAGATAATAGAGATGTGGAGGGAAATATTAGATCTGTTATGTGTTAAGACATGACTTACCACACAAAAGAATCTCGATATGCTTAATCTAGAATTTATTATTTTTAAATATATCTGTTTTTGTTTATATGTTTGCATTTGAGGTGTTAAAATGTTGCAGTACCTCTATAATCCTATAGGCGGAGGTGCTCTATACTATTGCCACATGGGAAGGCAGTACAGCAAAGTTAGAATTGCAACAAAATCTGAGGAAACATTTGATGTCGAATCAAGATATTTCTAAAATTGTGATATTTATAGAATCACAAAATGTATTGAATCGAATCTAGATATCATGATAGTATCGTATCTGGAGGTCCCTTTTGGTCCCAGGTGTGTCCCATCATCCCTCACAGCCAGTACTAGAATAATAATGGCATGCAGTAGATACAGTGAATAAATAAATAAGCGGTGGAGATTTATTGGTGTATTTTGTATTCATATCCTTGATCCTGGTAATCACTAAAGGCTAAGTTATCCATCAAAATTATCTAACATTAAAACGAATACTAATGAATACTTGTAATAATTTCCTTGTTCATCATCGTTCATGTCTGATTGTTTCCTAACACTGTAAATAGCCTGAACATGGCATTGAAGTAACACTGTAAAAAGTCCAATAAAGAGAGTGAAGGAACCGAGCTCCTGGTGAACAGCAGCTTTGATGGGCAGGAGGAGAAGAATGATCTTCTCTTTTTTTTTCTGTCAGAGCAGATCGACTGCCGCTGCGGGGAATCTGAGCCGAAACTCTCTGCACTGCTGTAGTCTTCTCCACATGAGCATAAGTTCAATAACCTTTAACGGTGCAGTACACTGACAAGCCTGCTATATAAATCTCATCTCTCTCTCTCTTACATCTTTATAGGAGGGCACAAGCAGCAAAGATTTTAATAGGCTCCAGTTTATTAAGATTTTTGTGACTGCTTGTGAGCAGAGAAGTGCAGCAATGAAAATGTGTGCATATAAAATAATAGACCTTGCGGTTTTACTAAACAATGTGGGCTTTAATGAGGGCAGAAACTAGAAATGCATTAATACATACAGATAATGGTATCACGTAATGGTCAGAAAGAAGTTGCAAATTTGTAATATTTCATTGGACCATCTTGTGTTTTGATAGCGACCGTGGCATCGTTTTGATAAGCTTATTAAATTCTAAACATTTATCTCCATCCAGAGTTTTATTAATTAGTCTCCAATTAGTTTTATTAATTAGTCTCCAATTAGTCTAGCCCTGTATTGATGGTGCGAGAGCTGGACCACTGCGTTAAGCCTTCTCCAGCATATCCCAAAGATTCTTAACAGGGTTAAGGTCTGGATTCTGTGGTGGCCCATTCATGTGTGAAAATTATTCCTCATGTTCCCCGAAACTGCTCCTACACTATTTGAGCTCGATAAGTCCTCGGTATATACTTTATCAGGTGATGCTACACTGATTAGCCATAGCATTAAAACTACCTGCCTAATATGGTGCAAATTGTAAAGATTCAAATTCTTCTGGGTGTGGTTTTGGAGTAGAAAAATTTATAAAATGATGGTTCTATGTTATGTCCTGTCACAATTTAAAATCAAGCATAAATGCAGTATGGTTAATGATGTACAAGGCAGAGGTGTGGTGGAGCTAGAAACGATACAGATATGAGCAGATCTTCAGAACTTGCTGCCCAATCATCTCACCAAGAAGCAGAACGGACCGAGAGCTGAGACCTGAGGCATACCCCGTGTCTGAGACAGAGGATTTTAAGTTTATCCATAGATACAGAACAGATTCCACTAGAGAAATAGAATGAGATCTGTCAAAGCAGGAGCAAACATTTCCGTGCGGGAAAAGAAGATCCCCCCCCCCCTAATATCTATGCAAGAAAAAAAAGGTTTGCTAAAACGTCACTGAACAAGATATATTACAGTGCACTTTATAAAACGCAGCTTTATACAGAGCCGTATCCATTCCCGAGTTTCCGTCAGGGTTTATCCCATTGTGTTGTAAATGTTCAGCAGAACTACCGCTGATGGAAATTCACTTTCCTCAGATGACTTTTCAGAAAATGGCATAAAATTTTAGAAACATGTGGACCTTCATCTTCCCTCTCTGTTTCCCTATCTCTCTTTCTCTCTTTAATGCCATGTCCCAACCTCTCTCTTCTCCTTTTCTCTCCTCTCCTCTCCTGTCTCCATCCTCCATCCCGTGTGTGTGATTTTTGAGTAATGGTTCCTGATGGTGCTGTGGCTTTGATCCACACATTATTAGATCCATATGGAGCTCCAGCTGTCCGTTCTCCGTTATTGAGCTCGGCATTCACCACAGAGAGACGCCATTTATGTCGCTAGGTGTGTGTTTGTGTGTGTGCGTGTGTGCATGTTTCTGTCTCATTAGTGTTGGCTGTAGGACAGCTAGCAGTTTCCATCTGTTCTTGAGCCATTCCCTGCCTGTAATCAATATAATCATACTATAATTAATTCAACATTTCCTCTGCACTAGCATTATCTGGCCCAGTTCTGTTTGCTCTTTGTTCCATCATCGCTTTTTGCCTGCCAATCATAATCAAACCCTGCCTGTAAAGCCATTTTCGTCTCTAGTCGAGAGCCCAAACGGTAGCAGTTTGAGCCACAAGAAAGCACAAAGTCATATTTATAGCAGCTGAAGAGAATTCAAATTAAAACGTTTACAATCTGGTACCCAAAAAACAGTGTTTGTTTCCAGAACTAGATTTGCCATTCATGACAACTGTACATGGTGCAAATTTATATGTAACGCATCAGTTAAAATTATATTAAGACATAAAATTCTGCATGATAGGGGTGTGGTCAATTTGAACAGGTCCAAAATGGCTGCTGTTCACATAAGAACATTAGATAAATAAAATTTGTTAAAGCACCAGAAATGGCTGATGCTTCTGTAAGAAAACTAAGTATTGTAGATATGTAGCAGAATGGCTGATATTCTTTAAGAGCAATACATTGATCCCAATTAATATGTTTAAGCCACAAATTAACTGGAACAAATGAAGATCCTGTAAGTTCCCCAGGTAGATTAAACTCTGGTGTTTGGACAAGAACCAGAACAGCTAACAACCTTGTGAGAACACTAAGTAGATTTTCATGCTAGTGTTTAGGATGGACAGAAAAATCTGAAATTTCCTGTAAGAACACTAGATAGATATTAGTCTAATGTTTGGAACAGAAATTAAAATGCAAGAAGTTTTCCGTAAAAAGCCATAAAAGTGCTGACATTTTAGTGAGAACACCAAATAGATATTCATTTATGGATTGTAAGCCAAAGCTTTAAAATCCTCAAATCTCAGAAATTCTGTCATAAAAATATATTTGGGAAGTTTCTCAAAAATAAATCATCAGTATGAAGAAACGGATATGAATTTGTAGGAGTGATGTAGGTTCCTTCTACCTGTCGACCAGCCTGAATCAAATCGAGCCAGGTGTCATTTATCCGCTATTTTACTATGTGCTGTATATAATTGACTACTTCTGTTAGTGTCACTCACCCTTCTCTCATTCACCATACGCATCTAAATTAGCAGGGTTTCCCCTAAGAGCGGTGCTGACAGCTCTGTCCGAGAGCGACGCGACGGCGATGCTGATGTGGCAGCGCTGAAGTTCAGAGCCGTCACTCAGACATCTAATGGTTTGCTGTAGAATCAAATATGTCTGCTTTTTTTTTTAACATTCCAAACCTACTTCTTTCTCAGGATGGAAACTTCACCAAGAACTACACGGTAAAGGCGCCAGAGAACGTCAAACAAGTCGGCCAGTCTGCTTTCGTCGATTTCGGTGAGTAAATCTCTAGACTGTGGTGTGTCACTTTTTAGATACAAGTGATTTAAGTCAAGACTGTTGCTATACTTAAGATTAAGTAGAATTATGACAGAGACTTGTGATTTTGCTAGCTAGAACATAGCCTGGATTGTTCAAATGTGCAATACTGTGCCAAACTCCTAGACACCACATTATCGTCAGTACAAATTTTGTATATATGTCTGTGTTATTATGTACAAAACCATTCATGACAGACCAGCGTTCGTAGGCTCAATGTAGGCTCCTGTTTTTATTCTCATGAAAACAGGAAGGAGTGTGATAAAGTTACCAGAAGAAGAACTCTGGCATATTCTCCAGCACACTCAGTAAAACCTACCATCTGTTTTACTTATAAAAACCACACAGATCTGTATCTAACACTACTGATTATTTTCAAGCAAAGAGTTTTCACACTAAATATTGACTGTGTTTATGTTGTTGCTCTGTACTATTCTTTATAAAATTTTCTTTACTGTAAAAAAGTTATCAATGGTATCTTTGCTTATGGCACTTTTTTTGTATGTTTTTAAGACATTCACTCAGTACTGTAAGTAAAACAACTAGTCGGTTTTACTGAGCGTGCTGTAGAATATAAGTTCTTCTGGTAACATTGTGAAAAACTGGTGTGTTATGTAATATGGTGCTTTCTTTATAGACAGGCAAATATTCTTCTGTAATGTTGTTGTTTTTATTGATTTTTAAATTATGTTTGGAAATAGTGAATGGTTTTGTACATAATAATGTGGACATGAGAAACATGTATACAGAGCGCCACAGGAGATCTTTTCTCCCTATGGCCATAAAATTATATAACTTCTCTCTGTAGCGTTTTCACTACGGGACAGGGACTGTCAATAGTTACTGGTTAATAATATTTTATGACACTACTGTTCACACAACTCAAGTTCTAAGTGCAATATCTGATTATAATACAATTATGCAATACTTCTTTTCATTTACACTACAGTTCTAGTGCAATGTGTAACTTATTTGTGTGCCATAGCTAATTCTATTCTATTTTACTTCTATTTAATGTTATTTTTCTTTAGATTTTTATTTCTAATATATTTTTCCTAATCTAATTTTTCCTTTCTTCCCGGTAAATTAATCAGAGCAACTGTATAACCAAGACAAAGCAATTTCCCTCTGGGATTAATAAAGTTCTTTGAATCCTGAATCTATAACAAAATTTGTGGTAAATTTAATACGGTGCCTAAAACTTTTGCACAGTCCTGTACATTATAAAGAGCAGAATGATAACTCAAACATGATAAACTGATATGGAATATCCTTTATGAGAAACAAGAACACTATAGTATGATTGAATGAATGAATAATTGAATAGTGCAACAATTATGTCATTAATATTGACCTTAATTGTGTGGTTACATCATACGGTCAGACAGGGGTGCTGCGCCTCACTTACAGTATATAACTGACTCAGGCTTAGATTCAGGGTTAAATTAGGCACTCCAGTCCTAGCAAACAATTTCTGCTCAAGAGAAGCACTAAAGTTGGAGTAATATTGTGTGCTTTTTCAATTTTAAGCTTGTGTACATAGTGCATGGATTTAATAGAAATCGTTGGCATGCTAACTAATCACTAGTACTGTAACTGCAAATCTGTTTGCTCCATTTAGCAGTTTAAAAGTTATAATTATAAATTTTAGGTATATAGTAATAATTTATATGCAGTAATAGTTACAGTTGAAGTAAGCAGACTAGACCCTTCTCATTCTTTCAGTTCATTTAGATTTGATCTCCGTTAATAGTATCTTATTATTTTGTCTTGTTTTTCCTCAACCGTCTCATTTTCCTTTTATCCTCTCGTGTCTTGGCACAAAATCATCCTAGATTAAGGACATTTAAGATCCGTCCATAATGCCTAAGATTCTTGCTCTGCTTTATAAAATATTCAGGTTAATTAAAACCAGAGGAGAGAAACTCTCGCTTCTGTATCTTCACAGCAGCGTTTTTCATATTTAAATTTTTTTTTTCCTTAAGAATGTCAGTATGTGTGTCTCAGATTTATTCACCGTAAATCCCTTGTTATATAACGCAGAACCTAAAGGAAACTAGGTCTAAATCGCTGTCTTAGACAGCCCACACACACACACACACACACACACAGACACACGCGTGCACGCCCACATTTAATCCTCTAACTCCTCTAACTAGCGGGATCCCATTAAACATTTACATGACAAATTTCCTCTTTGCTAAAGCGGATGAGTGCGAGGAACGCCAAAATGACACGAGCGCAAGCGTCTCATTGAATATAAAAGATTGATGAGCGCGGTGCGGTGACCTGTAAGATTCAAATGCCGCCTCGCAGTGGATCCTGGCCTTTTGTTCAAACCCAGGTTTTATCTGAGCAAACAAGGATTTCCCTCCACCTTTCTGTTCATTTCATCTGGTATTTCTGTTCATTTCATCTGGTATCACTCAGGCAAATCCTGTATAAAGTTCTCTCAGTGCTCGGGGACAACAACGTACACGGCAGCTCCTTGTTTAGAGCTGAAACTCGGCGCCGCAACATGAGGAACTCTGAATCCTCTCTAAATGGCTTTTAATTTGTGAGCAAAAGATTCCAAACTCATAGTACTGTATGTTTTCATAGTACTGTTTGTTCTCACACTGTCCACTTGTACATCAGTTTCTTTTGTGTCCTGACAGAAAGAATGATCTACTTCACTGGTTTATCATTTTCTCATTGGTTTGTTCTTACAGTAATTAATATTTCCAGCCGTTTGCTCTTTCCTTCTGTAGATCATTTATCCACCTTTCAGTTCATGTTCCCTATTCAGACATTATCTGTTTCTCCATTCACCTTTTTTTTGTCTTGTTCATCCGAACATCGTTTTTCCTCTTTATTTCATGTCTATGTTTCTCTATGTTTCTCTTCCTGATCCTGTCTCTTGTTGATCTGGTTTAATAGTTTCCCTTTTGAGTGTCTTACTCTGAGTTTAATTAATTTTATTAGTGCACCTTGTTCAAATGGTTTATTCAGATTTGCCCTCGTTTACGAGTTTGTCTCATTAGCGTATCATTCAGTTTCTCTCACTTGCTTCATTTTCCTCTCATTTATCAACTAATTACGTTTTATTCCAAGTTTTTATTCATTTATCACATTTATAAGTTTAAGTACTGTATCATATTTCGCTCTTGTTTATCAGTTTGTCATGTTTTTTTGTCGCATTAGTTTATCATCTTTTTTTCTCATCGTTGATCTCACATGTTCCATTTTACACTCATGTATCTTATTTTACTTTTATTTATCACCCTCATCTTTCTGACTCTGTTTTTTTTTTATTGTTTTAATTTATTAATTCCAATCGGACAAACTAACCTTCACACATTCTTTTTTTTTTTTTAAACACTTGGTTCCAAATCCTCTGAGGTGAACGACTGGCTGAAGAAGATGGTAATAACAGATGCAGCCACACTACCACAATGGGCTGAAAGCTGCTCCTTAGTGTTGCTGTGTGTAATTGTCCTGTTTCCCAGAAGTCAGGAGGGTTAACAGATGGTAACTTCTGCAGGACGGGTTTTTCCACTATGCTTAACGATCTGTTAACGCATCGGGTGCGGTAAATGTTTTCCCGAAAGTGTGAAGCTGGGTGCTAATGATTGTCTGAACATACTGTGTATATACACTGAAATCATGAGTAACAGTAAAAAATAAACAGCTGCCTAATACTGATAGACTCCCCCTGTGCCACCAAAACATGTCTGAGGTGTCGAGGCCTGGGCTACGCTACAACTCTGAAGGTGTGTGTGTGGTATGTGGCACCAAGGTGTTAGCAGCAGGTCCCGTAAGATATAAGGTGGAGTCGCCACTGACCAGACTTTGTTTGAAGAGATCTGAAGAATTTGGGGGACCTTGTATTGTATTCTTTTTGTCCGTCTTGTTCATGGGTTTATAATAATTTCATCTCATTTTCCTTTAGGTATTAATGAATCTTGTTTCCTTTATTTTTCAATCTTGTTTCTATTTATTAAATTTCCTTTTTTCAATTTTTTTTCAGTTTACTCCCCCCTTTCATCTCATCTATGTCTCATTTATTATTTTAGTCCTCACTTTTTATTCATCAATTCTTTCTGTACAATTATATTCGGTTTCTTTTGTCGTTTGTTTTCTTTACCTCTTGGCGCCCCCCCCTTTTTTTATTATTTTTTTAAATGTTTGTCCTTTTTGTCCAGTATTTATTATTTTTCTGGACGGCTGCTGTAATCCTCGCCAGTTAAAACTAGAATTGGGGAAAGTTCAAGCTCAGTGAAGTACATATTGACTAAAACCATCGCGGCCAATTTATATCCATAAAATAAGTCTAGTGTGAAAAAACGTGGAGATGAAAATTGATCTGGTGATGATTAATGGCTTGTGTAGAATCTGGTCGGCTCAGAGAGAGTTTGTTGTTCAGTAAACAGCATGAGACTTAAAGTTATTCGCTAATAGAATTATGTCTAAGTGTATTATATTATGTATGTTAGCTTATATTATATGCAATACACAGTTAAAAACAGACTGTGAATGTTTAAGTGGTGTTGAGGTCAAAGTGGAACTTTTGATTGTACAGAATAACAGAACACTGATCTCTGAGAGTAAACACTCTCTTTATTTCTCTATATAATCGCCTGATACACTAATGCACTTATCCCAGTGTTTCACTAGAGCTTGGACACCATCAAGGTAGAAAGATTTCACAGTACACCCGAGCCATGAGTCCGATCATGGCTCGGGGAGTCTTGTATATCTTCTTGAGGCCACTCTGGCCAGTAGCCTTGTTCTTCTTCCTGTTCTATCCACGGCAAC
>JAOTQY010000034.1:1779939-1796032 GCA_026413445.1 Dolichallabes microphthalmus
TAAACATGTTAATTAGACAGTTATAAACCGTAAAAAAAAAAATAAATAAAATCTGTAAAAAAATTTACAGTATAATTCTGGCAACCACAGCTGCCATTTTTTACCGTAAAATGTAATTTTTTTTACAGTGTACTGTAAGATATGAAGGTTACTACACAAGCACTAGTGACACCAACATTCACCTCTGACAAGGATTAGCCTCGTCTCCCTGCACAAACCTCTTTTCTTTTTGTTAGTTCAAAACTGATAAAACTGTTTTGCAGGTTTTTGACCCTGTATGTTGCGTCATTCCCTGTTTCACACCGCAGACAGATCACCAGACACAAAAGAGCTCCATTGACCTGGTTTTCTCACAGAGACCTGGCAACCTTGCAGCATAAGTCAGTGACTAAACATATACACGAGAAGCCACTGTTGCTGAAACTGCTCTAACAGATTACCTAACCTCAACAGTCTGAGTTTCTCGGGGCAGAAAGAGAAGTCCGGTCCTTCTCACCCAGAAGGCTGAACATGCTCTCATGGACTCTTGATAATGGATAATTGTGGCATTCAACCTTTAATCTCCGACTGCAATCACGAAACCTTAGACATCTGTGCCACTCGGGAACATTCTGTACCGTACTGTACCGCGCTGTCTCACTGTGTGCCGTGTTGCACAAACAAAACAGCAAGAAACTGTTGCTACTGTCCAATTATTGTCTGCCTGTAGTGCATTGTGAACGTGAGCAAGCCTCTGGATCGTGTATTAGTTGGTTTTTCTCAAGCAATGTTTTCCTGGCAGGAAGTAGCATGATTGAAAAAGCGAACACATCTGACATTCCAGTTCATGATTAGTCGTCATACCAGTGTCCACAGGGGTTTATTTTTACATGACGTGCAAACCAAAGTCAAGGCACAGCACAAAGCATTAGGCGTCTTTAAACGAGTCCCAGTTCGGACAAACCTGCACATTAAGTCTTATTCAGTGTCTTATTCAGACTCCGGTTTACAAAAGGTCATTCCTTGCATGCATACTCATCTACAACATCTGTCGAGTTAAATTTAAATGTTTTGGTGACGTCGAGACACTGCTGGAACGTTGGCAGCTCTAGGACCTGTATATAAATGCCCTCGAACAGAGGAGGGGGAGGAAAAATAGACTTGTCCTGATAAGATACTGGAATGGAGGGGTTTATTTAAGTGGTGTCGGGTCTCCAGTGCATACTGACACCATTCTGGACGAGCTGCTCTTTTTGGTGGGAGGCACAACGATACCTCAGAGAAGCCTTAAGAGGAGTAAGATAGGTGGGACTGAAATAGCCGTTCTGATAACTTTTGGTCAGTGTGACCCAATGATTCATGGTGCTTCCTTCTCTTGCCTTTTGTCTTAGCCCTGAGCTGCTGTCCTGACTCTATTTCACTCTAATCATGAGTAAACCGGTGTCTCTCGCCACCTGCATTGCCAAGATGTACGAAGGTGCCAAGCTGGACAGCTCCGGAACATCGTCTGGGACACCGAGGAAGGCCAGTTCGACTCTACTGGGCAGCCTGGGCCACATCGAAGAAAAGATAAACGTCCTGGAAGGAAAGGTCGAAGAGATCACAAATACACAGAGTGTAGTGCTGCAGAAATTAGAGTCAGTGTGTCGAGGAATGGGCGCGTTAGAGAAAAACTTTGAACAATTCAGACAAGACAAACCTCTCGTACAACCTTCTGTGAAACCTTCTCAGCCGTGCGACTCTGCCGTGATTGCGGAGGTCAAATCCCTTTGTGGAGAAACGGTGGCTCTGCTGATGAGCTTGAAACAAGAAGGTCAGCTGCAGAGGAAAAAAATGGAGGGGATCGAAAGCTCAGTGTCCACCCTGGATAAAGTGCTCGGGTACGTTGGCGAAGCGTTTCGCAGCTCAAAGATTGTGGAGTTCATTCTCAGCGGCGTCGTACCTTGGAGGAGACAAGGCCTTCTGGACGGAGCGGGGGACGAGGTTAGTGAGCGTCTAAGGATTTATCATGGCTTTTATCTGGGTGGGACTGAAGTTCATGTGGAGTTGAGGCAGTGCTGTGGAGGTGCGTGGTTTGGTTTCTGAGCTGATTGTTCTCTGAATGCTGATACATTTCATAGGAAAAAAAAAAAACTTGAGGAAGAATCTGTGTTTTAAAAAGTCCTGCTGGTTAAAGATCCCATATTTTACTATTCCATTAAAAGGTCTCTCCAAAATGTGTGTGTGTGTACTGTAGATAACGCATTTTTATACATTAAACTCCTCTATAGAACATACGTTTTGTTTATGCAAATGAGCTACTGCTGAGCCACACCCACTATAGAACAGCAGAGCTGAGCAACAGACTGGACGGGGGTGGGGGGTGGGGGGGTGGGGGGATGGGGGTGTATTACCTTCTATAAGATCACATTAGGGGTAAAACAATTTATCGGTTTGTTTAAATCCCAGCCATGCCGAAGGTATATTATGGTATCATGAGTTAATGCTTCCGCTGACTGAAAAAAATCTTAAAATATGTAAAAGCTCAGTTCACTTGGCTTTCCACTGATGCAAACAAGTTTTGATCGTATCCCGTACATACGCGCAGCTTAGACGACATTTGTTTTGGTTTGGTTTGGTTTGCTTTGATTCGTTCGTTCGTATGCTGCAAATGGTTCCTTCATATGCTGATGCAAAATTCCAATTCTTAAGGTGGAAATTTGTAAGGGAGGGCGTTCGTATGCCAAGGTACATTTACATTTCAGTCTTAGCTCCATTTTTGAGATTTGGTTAACAGAGCTGAAGTTCCAGTGCCGCGTGTTTCCCAGGTCACTTCTGTCTCACGCGGAGACGCTTCAGGTTTCATATTCCACCGCACTGGATTTGTTGTTTAAAGGCACTTGACCTGGATTACTAGAGGTTCAATTGTTCTCCGTGTCTCTGGGCAAGACCTGTGAACACTTTCACTCAAAGCATTTTCTTTGGTGTATTTTCTGTCAGATCTGCTGTAATTATCACACCAAGTTCAACATAAACCAATATCAAAACTAAAACCCTGGTGATGGATGCTATCAGAAATTAGAATTGAATTCTCAAGTAATTTTTCATAGCAGCAGCTCTGACAGTAGTGAAACTACAAAACACGTTTATACTGCATTAATGCTTTTGTTATAAAATGCTATGGTTTTTATAGTAACCGCTCGTTCACAAAGACTGAAATAGAATTTTTTTGTCAATTTTCTGCAGGGAGAAATGTGTTTATTTAACATTTATAGATGGAAAGAGTCTCCAGTATCGGCGCTTTGCGGTGGTCAGAGGTAAAGTTGTGCCGTTCAGGACAGGACAGGCAAACTTTCTTATGCCCCATTAACCAACTCCCTCATTGCTCTTCCTGATTCCTCTGATTCCCGCATGTCCTATATATCACACTGTGATATACATACAAATGACTCGTGTCCACTGGAACCCATTTGTCTAATCGGAAAATGTGAATGTGTTTCCTACAGTCTGTCTGTCTGTCTCCGGGTCCCTCTATGACTTACATGTTGAAGACAGTTGTTCTTTTGGTGTACAGGATGTGTGTGCACCTAGTCTAAAGCTTTAATGTTCTCTCTTTGCTGATATTAAACAGAGAACTTCTGGCCGGAAAGTGTTCTGACTCGCGGCGGCGCATCAAGCAATTCTTCTTCTTTGTTCCATTTTAAACGTAACAATTTGGTTAAGACTTAACAATAGCTGCTATAACAAACAAAAACAGGAGTTGAGTTTCTTCGACATATGACATACTGTATGACATCATTATATAATACTTATAGTAATTGTTGGCAAATTCCTATAATATAAATGAAATAAAGCACTTCAGGATGCACAGCTGTTGAAAAATCATCAACTTCATGGTGTTGACTGGATCTCTGCTTTTTCACATCACTCTGTGGTTGATTATTTTCCCATAACAGCACAACAATGGGTGTTTTATTTCCTATGAAATGCATCATCTGATGTAATGTGCTTGTTTCTTACAGTTGACCAAGTTGTTTTACAAAGATTACATCAGTTTTAAAAAAGTTCTCTGTTCCTCTCCATTTTACAGTGTATCTCCTTGAATATTCTCCTACCTCTTCTTTATCTCAGCGAAGAAAGGCACAAGATTTTGCTCTAATTGCCTTATCTGTGGTCATACAGCGTAAAGCTATTGCTAAGTGAAGTGTGTGACATGGCAGGCCCGGAGCGCTACAAACACTCAAGAAAAAAATTAGATAGGAATCTGACTGTGAATTGTGACAGCTCATAATTTGTAGCTCCATCAGTCTGGCTTTTGAAAGCAAAAAAAGAAAGTACTTCTGTGCTGTTCTCGTTTTTCAGCTCGTGGTTGAGGAACACTCTTCATACAACCAATTACTGGAGGACTGCGTTTCCTTGGAGGCACAAGCGTCCACTTGTGAACCTTATAGACATGTAGGCGTAGAGACCAACTCTGTGTCTGTACAGTACATACTGTTTATTTCTTTCTGTTCTGACTTTTTAATATAGAAACACCTGAAAATATTCAGAATATCAATTTGTTCATTTTCATTTTGAGGTTAATCCAATTATCTCAACAGTCGAGTCGAGATAATACTACACAAAAGTCATTTTTATTCAAATGAGACCAGATAGCAATAAAATAGAGGACAATCCAGCCTCCTAATGTGTGATGCAGGAGTTTTTTTGATTGCCAGAGTGTCACCTCGGCTTAAAGCCACAAATCAGCAGCAGCAGGGTTTTTAAAAATTTTTCCCGCTTCAGCCAAATCCAATCTGTGACACCTTTACCTTTCCTTTTTTCTTTCTTTTCCTTAGAAAAACACATCAAACGACGATGCCACAAAGGCCAAAACCACTCTGTGTCACACAGGAACTCAGGCTCCGGACGACGTTAATGAGCAAACTGCAGGTAGGAGATCCGACCTCTTAATAAACTCTGATTTGTTTTCAGCTTCCTCAGAGGCAGAGCTTCATCATCAACCTGGACACGGAAATATTCTTCATCCGTACAGAAACACGGCTCGGCCAAGGAGGTGTTTGTGCTTTACAAATATTTTCGCAGTTATCTAGTTGTGGTTGAATGGGGGAAAAAAATTTAGGGGGGAAACAAGAAACATCTGGTTTCCAGCTTAAAGGCTTTATATATAAAATATATATTTGATCAAAATGAATCAAAGTAAATCAAAATGTTAAGGTAATTTGACACTTCTGCAAGAGTAAGAAAGCACATTTTATAAAATGAGTTTTTAAAGGTGGTGTCTAGATGCTACAGTAGATGCAAAGAAAATCTGGCAACCTCGGAGGTGCAACACTTTACTTGCATATGTATGAATAGTGCTTTTAAAAAGTCTGCTATCTCTATTTTTCTTTTTCTTTTTCATACACAGCATTTGGTAGACTTGTATTTTTATCGCATTAAACGTCTGATAAACAGTTGAGCGTTAAAGGCCTTTCTCAAGGGCCCAACAGGGACAGGGTGGTGGTGCAGTTTGAATCTGAGACCACCTTCGTAATCTTAATATCTAGTTGTTATTAAAATACCTTTTGATTTACCTTTATCACCTTTACTTAACAGAGCACTTCAATGTTTTTCCCCAAAATTTCTTCTGGTAATATTACAAAACTTCTGGACTGGATTCTCGCTGGTACACTGGTACACTGAGAATTCAGTCCCAGAGCTTTTATAACGCAGGCTCCTACTCCATGATCAGTCTTTTCCTGAGCACCACTGGGGCTTTAATTCCGCTCTCCATGTATCACCCGGTGCTAATGCGAGATGTGGGCGATGGGAAAAAATGCGTCAGGAATCTTCACACGTAATGCAGGTTCTCTGAAAGGTTGGAATGTGTCATGTGACATGACACCTATAGTAGAGGAATATGGATCCCACTGACACGGGGAGGAGGAAACTTGAAGTTGGTGTGTAAAGGTACTTTAAACCCAGTCGCTAAAAAGAGGCAGGTTTATTGTCGCTTACGCTTATTATGCTCGCGCTTATAAAAGTCAAAATCAACACAGAATGAGAATGATACACATAACCAGCACACACACAATCACTTTTTACATAATAATGGACAGTTTGTAAAATATAATTTTATGACCTGAAAGTTGATGGTTTTCTATATTTTGTTTATTTCTACAGGGTCAATAAGCAATCTTCAGTGTTTGCAAGCATGTTTTTTCTAAATATTAGTTAAAATGAAATGTGTAATAAAGTGTAATAAACGTGTTTATGTGTACAGTACTGTACATGTTTTGACATGTGCAGTAACAACATTGACATGTACAGTACATAACAAATTGACAATTACAATATTTAAGTGTAAAGTAACAAAAAATAACAAAATGACTTGTACAGTAACAACATAGTCTTGTACAGTAACAGGGTTTATGTGTTCAGTAACAATATTAGCATGTACAGTAACATGATTGACATTTGCATTAACAATGTTCATGTGTACAGTAACTGGGGTGTCATGTACAGAAACATTATTAACATGTGTCTAATTTCCCACTTAACAAATTAGAAACTGTTAACAAATTTCCCACTTTGGGGACTAATAAAGGTAAATCACTTGTGGGACTAATAAAGGTTTATCTTATCTTATCTTATCTTATCTTATCTTATCTTATCTTATCTTATGTACAGTAGCACAATTGATGTATAAGGTAACAATATTGACTTGTACAGTAGCAATATTGACATGTGAAATAAAAATATTGATGTGTACAGTAACAACATTGATGTTTACAGTAACAACATTGACATGTTCAGTAACAGCTGTTCATGTCCAGTACTTCTGCATCTACATTCTCACAGCGTCTTTCTTTCTCTACTAAGGCTAAAATTATAAGGGTACAATGTCACTGCTATAAATCTGTAACTCTGCCACCGTTTCCTCTACAGGCCCAGACACGCACCAGTTGCACAAAGACGATTGTCCAGTGTTTGATTCCTCTACAGCTGTAACAGAAGTTCCAGTTGCTAAATGCCAGCGCAGGCAGAAGGAGGTGACACAGAAAAGCAGAGAGGCGGGTCGAGTCCAGGCCTTCGCTCCCGAAAGCCCGAGTGAGTCTGAAGTGTATGAACTGAACAAAGATCATGAAGTCTCGCCCGTGGAGACCGTCTCCGTGACCAAAACTTCTCAGCCTGAGAGGTGAGCCTGTGGAAGTGATTGTCCTACACCCCGCCATTGTGGGGATTTTTCCACTTCTACCTCATCTGATCTGACACTTGGCTTAGCTCGTCATCTGCTAATCACTCCATTCATGTGTTCAGTCAGGAACAACAGAACAGAGCTCAAGGGATTTTCTCCCAGTTTGGAAGGAACTTCGGAATACCTAAGGCCAAACGTTTTAACTTTAGACACTCATTGACAGGGATTTTCTGTGGTCTATATTAAATGTATTTTCAGGATAAACATATGCTTTTCAGAAAAGATCAGACTTACCCAATTGTATTTTATATCTGATCACTGAAATGGACAGTTTAATAAACTGGACAAGAAAGGTCTGGTCTTTTTCTGATCTTCGGGTTTCATCCATTCCAGCTTCAGATTCGTGGTCTTGTCTGAGAGACTGCTGTTTTAACATGCTTTGCCTTTTGCGATGCTTTTCAGCCCACCACAGATGTGAAGAGTAGTTATTTGAGTTACCATCGCGTCCAGGCACTTCAAACCACTCTGAAGGTTCTTCTCGAACATCTCTCATCAAGTTTTTTGCTTTTCATACATTCAAACAGAGAGATGTTTTAATGATGTTCTCAAAATATTACAAGAATGACAACCAAACCATTTGACTTGTACAGGGTCACGTAGAGCTTGGAGCCTATTCTCAGGAGACTTGGGGCACAAGGCAGGGTACACCCTAGACGGGGTGCCAATCCATCACATGGCACACAAGCACACTCACTCACACACTTTGGGAACGCCAATTAGACTAATCTGCATGTCTTTGGACTGTGGAAGGAAGCCGGAGAACTCGGAGGGAACCCACCAAGCATGGGGAGAACATGCAAATTCCATGCACACAGATCCTGAGACGGAAATCGAACCGGGACACTGAAGGTGCGAGGCCACAGCACTAAACCATAAGGCCACTGTTTCTCCAAGAAGCAAAAGGAGTTGGACAATGAAACTGAAACACCACCCAATTTAATGTTGGAGGTTTAATGGCTAAATTTGACCAACCTAGTAGCCAATCTTCATTGATTGCACATTCCAGTAAGAGCAGAGTGTGAAGGTTTAATTAGCACAGTTTTGCTTAAAATATTGCAATGCACACAACATAATGGGTGACATGCTGTATCAGAGTTCAAAAGAGGACAAATTCGCTGGCACATTGCAGACAGCAAGTCTTTGTGATGTATAAAGAGCCACAGAATTCAGGGTAATGTCAGCATACCACCAAGAAGGATGAACCACATCCAACAGGAGTAACTGTCTGAAAGGGATGTCTGGGTGCTAACCCGAATTGTATCCAAAAAACATAAAACCAAAGTTGCAAAACTCACTGCAGAATTAAATGTGCACCTCAACTCTTATGTTTCAACCAAAACTGTTCATCGGGAGCTCCACAGGGTCAATGTACATGGCCGGGCTGCTATAATCAAACTTTTGGTCACTCGTGCCAATGCCAAACGTCAGTCTCAATGGTGCCAGCAGTGAAAATCTTGGGCTGTGGACAATGTGAAGCATTGTATTATTCTCTGATGAGTCATCTGGAAGAGTTACGGTTTGGAGAAGCCCCAAAGAAGCGTACCACCCAGACTGCTGCATGCCCAGAGTGAAGCATGGCTGTGGATTAGTGATGGTTTGGGCTGCAATATCATGGCATTCTCTAGGCCCAATACTTGTGCTAGATGGGTGCGTCACCGCCAAGAACTACCGAACCATTCTGGAGGACCATTTGCACCCAATGGTTCAAACATTGTATCCTGAAGGCGGTGCCATGTATCAAGATGATAATGCACCAATACACACAGCAAGAGTGGTTTGATGAACATGAAAGTGAAGTTGAACATCTTCCATGGCCTGCACCAGATATAAAATATTATTGAGCCACTTTGGGGTGTTTTGGAGGAGCGAAACATCTGGAAACGTTTTCCTCCACCAGCATCACGCAGTGGCCTGGCCACTATTCTGCAAGAAGAATGGCTCAAAATCCTTCTGGCCCCTGTGCAGGACTTGTTCCCAAGACGAATTGATGCTGTATTGGCCGCAAAAGGAGGCCCTACACCATACTAATGAATTATTGTGGTTTAAAAACAGGCGTTTCAGTTTCATTGTCCAACCCCTGTGAATATAAAAACTATTTGTTATGTTATGCAAAAAGACGTCTGCAGTACTCTGGTGTCACTCGTTCAATCCGATCATGAACCTCCTGCCTCCTTCACCATCATCCAACAGTTTGCTCACACCATGGCCCCAGAAGCTCAATAGCAGTGTCACATAGCCGGTTTTCACTAGTTTTCCAGTTCAATAGCACAACTCTCCAGCCAGATAGGCTCGAGTTAATTAGTGACAATCCCCTGCTCTATAATACATGGCATACTTTATGTCCTCTTTATACTTTTGGAGACAACTGTGTATGAAAATGCCATTAGATCAACAGTTTCTGAAATCCTCCCTAATCCTGACATGAATAACCGAGCCACGGGCGAGGCCTCTGAGATCAGGGGGATTTTTTGATCTTTATCTGCATGACTTTCACTAGTCTATTTTACTCCGGTCTTCCTCCGGCTTTGAGACCGGTGCCAAAGAGACGATAATGAAGTGCTGAGTGAGCCTGCTCAGTGTTCCTGTTAGTTCAAAATGGCATCTCTTTCTAACCTGTGGTTTGTCCCCTAGTCATTAAAAGATGAATGTTAAAATATGTACTAATAACTGCAGAAAAAAGTCTCTCCAGGGAACCACGAGTTCGATAGAGTGTGGGTATGTGTGTGTGTTAGTTGTTTCTCTCACCACTGTTTATAATAAAAGTATGCTGTAATAATATAGCAGCCGTATAATAAGGCACATCTACACACACATAAACACACACTGGTCTTGGCCTTATCATCCTGGAAGGTAGAAAATCTGGAGAAGTTTATACAGAAACAAAAAGAGCACATCAGAGGACAGAACACACACCCTTACTCTCACATCGCACATAAACAGCGGTGTATTGTTGCATTGTTGCAAGTGTATGCCGAGGCCCAGTTCACTCAGGGTGACTGAACGTCTTTATTTGATGCATTATTGAGATGAGAAACGTGCAGCGAACAACAAAGGATTCTTTTTTTTTTTTTTTTCCAGGAGACCTTTACATCAGGTTCCTGTGCACTTTCTGTGTGTTTTCTGATGACAGCCTGGATTTAATGAGATTTTGTTGAAGCTGCGGTTGGTTCGGAACACAAAGGAACATTGAAAGCACGTTAATTAACCGGCATAAAAATTCCGTGAAATTATTCTTCATAGTTATAATGTATGAGATTTCAGAAGATTCCGACAAACATAGCCTGGAGCCAGAGGAACTAGAGGTTCCTGCATGAGAGATAAAGGGCCATTAGGTTCTTTTTTATTGTTAAAGAAATAAAGAAAGAGATTCCTGAACAAGTGTGAAAACGAACTTTTTAACATATTAACTGGTTCCAAAGTGTCCTGTTCTTTTTTTTTTTTTTTTTTTTTAAATAGCCTGAGTTACCAAAAAAAAGTTTGATGAAAGGTTCTCGGGTTTCTAAATAAGTTCTCAAGTTACTGAAATGTTAATGTTTTTCTCAAAGGATTCCTGAAAAGAGAATCCTCAAAATTTCCTGCATCTTTTAAAAATAAAAGTTACTAAAATGACTTTTTTGAGAATATACGTATTTTGCATAAAAACAGTAAAATGTTTATTTGTTCCTGATAAAGTTCCTGCAGTGTCTAAATAATATTTCTAAATAAGTTCCTGAGATGGTTATGACGTTTCTGAGTTCCTAAAAAACTTCCTCAGAAGACTTAAGCATTTTTCTTTTTGGTACGTTTTGTGTGAAAAAAGTGAATTTGTTAATGAAAAAGTTCCACTAGTGCAAATGATTGTTTTAATAGAGAAATTAACACTTGTTTAAAAAGTGAACACCTTTAACACCCAGCCTTTGTGTGGCAATTCGGCGGTTTTCTCTCGACATGCCCGCTGTTTAATGAGATGAGAAACCTAAGCTGTAGTTCATGAAGAGAGGAGCAGAGCTGCTACACACAGCTATCACTAATTATGCCAAACTGAAAGGAAGTTCAAAGCTCATTTCGTCTGAGTTCCTTACAGTTTATCTCCTGCTAATTGGCAGTTCCTATTCACTCCGCTGGCCATGCCTTGCTGATTTCCATGGTGTTCTTAAGATCCAGCTTTAACATGCATAAACGTGATAAGACCCATGTGGTAATGTTATTAAACTAACTATTGGGATTATGGTTTTTTTTTTTTACTTCTAGCAAAACCCCAGAAACACAGAGCGCTCCTGAGCAGACGGACGTCCCTGCAGCCGCTGTCCTGACGCCTGTAGACACTTTAATTAAAAAAGAAGACTCGAAGCAGAAGAGGGAATGCGAGGAAAAAATTAAAGCTGTCTCTAAAGCCAAACTGTGTCACGCCAGAAAACCAAACCTGCCCATCACGGAAAACCTGGAACAGAAGGAAACAGCTGCTCTGGAAAGTCCACAGCTAAGAGAAGCGGAGTGTGAGCCAAAACATGAACCATTCAGTCAGAAAGTGAACACTGCCAAAACACCCCAGAACAAATCTGCTTCGGTGACTTCAGAAGCGCCGAGTTCTGCACCGCAGACCGAGGCTCAGGTGAAATCTCCAGGACTGGATTTACAGTTTCCCATCGTTGGTGCGTAAAAAAAAAAAAGGGAAATAATTTAACGAGAAATTAACACTCTATTAATACTAATATTTCCATAAAGTAGATATGATTTGTCAACATTTGGAAAGATGTGATTTGTGAACTATTTCTTAAATAAGTGAATGAAGATTTTAATGATTTTAACTTGCTCCATGACCACACCCCCGTTACCAGCCATGTTCTCAAATCTCCACCCCCAGAACCTACAGTGACTCACGTAAATGAACATTTTTAACACTATAAACACAGAACATTCTGATTTATGAGGATGTTCAGGAGTTCCCCTGCTCTCTTTTATTATATTTTTAATAACCTTTCATGAGTCCTGCAATTGAAAAGATGAGACAATTATCTGCTGGAGAATAAGTTGAAATATTATAAATATATACATTTGAAAAATTAGTTTCAGCTAAAATGTTTTTTTTTTTCCTGAGGACAATCCATCTTTTAAATTTAATTGATTTGTTTTCTAAAGCTGGTTTTCAATCCTGTCCAGGAAAAACAAAGCATTTCTTTCAATAGAACTCTATCCAGGAAAATCACCGCTGCCAGTGTTTTTTTATTTTTTTTATTTTTTACAGCATTTCATTTTTTAGTTTAAGCACAGAGAGAATGATCAGACTGCACTGATTTCTAAAATGGGGACGTGGCCAAGGAGACATGGGGAGTGTCTATAAAAAGACAGAGAGGGGGTCTGTCTAAACAAGAGGAGGGAAGTAACTGAATACCTAACCCATATTTAATGTATCTGTTCTTTACTTGAGTCGTTTTATGAGAAGATACTTTTCACTTTTACTCCACTACATCCTATAGTAAATATCTGTACTTTCACTTCGCTACATTTCTGCATGGTGTTGCATCACATACTGTAACTATGGCAGTATTTGAAGCAGGAATTTTGCCACCTGCTGAGTATTATTATGACTTTCCTGTCCTTCAAAACATGCCTAATGTCGCAACAGGTGTTTAAAATAGCAGAGCTGGTTGCAGACAGCGAGGAAAACAGCACATTTCCAGTTGAGAAGAAAAGAGAGAGAGAGAGAGAGAGAGAGAGAGAGAGAGAGAGAGAGAGAGAGAGAGAAGAGTTTTTTAATATTAGAAAGACTATTGTGAGCCAAAACAAGCCCTGTTCTTTTAAACGTAAGTAAATTTAAATAGAAGTACTTTTTATTCTTTAACTCAGGCACACTTAAAGTAAATGAAGGACTTTTACTTTTACTTGAGTAATATTTGCCGTAAGGAATCTCAAGTACAGGATTTGTGAACTTTTCCCACCTCCAGGCCATAAAATGGTTTTATAATTCAGCTTTCTAATCTATAATACACTTGTGATTAGGTCATTGATTAGGTCAATATTTATGTTCTAAATATGTGCACAAGCAAGAACTAAAACTAGATTATTACACCTTTTAGGCAAATGTAGTTGATCATCTGAAACACGTTTGGTGTCTGGTCAGGGGTAGCTCAGTGTTTAAGGCAATGGATTACTGATCGGAAGGTCCCAGGTTCAAACCCCAGGAACCAACCAGTTGCCAACTGTTAGGCCATTAAGCAAGAGCCCCAGCTGCTCATATGTATAATGAGATAAAGTGTAAGCCCCCCTGCTTAAGGTTGTCTCCCAAGTGTTGTAAATGTGTCTGAATTTAAAGGTTAAAAGTGAAGGAAGCTGACAGCTTATAAAAACCACCTCCTTAGCATTTTGAACAGGTCTGATTCTCCTCACTCATCATCGAGGATTCCTGGACTTTCTCGTACCTCAGCACATTTTGGTGTCAGAATCATCTCAGGTTCTTCAGTTGGAAATGTAGCTAAAGTTCATGGGTTCATGAAAAAGAACAGATGGTTGTAAAAGTTCATGGGTTGCAAAAAGGGTTACTGAAAATGTTTCACAAAAAGAGCAGAGGTTTCTAAAAATGTCCTAGGAGTCTTAGTAACATGTCTGAGGTACCCAGCGGATTTCAGAAGAAGGTCCTAAAGAATTGGTTCCTAGTGCTCTTGAAAGAGTTTCCAGTAGTAGAATATAGAAGGAAGAAAAAACATTCTGACATGTCCTGTGTCTCCATGGAAACAACATTAGAACAAGCTCATTGAGATAAGCATTGTGATTTGTAGCTGCTCTCCGGTCAGAGGTGTTGTTGGAGAAAATTCATTACCAGCAACCAGAATAAAGCATTCCTCAGCGCTGTCGTGTGAATCTCTTAACAAGAGGTCAGTTTAGACAATTGGACGTTTTTAAATCAAACGGCTGTGAGATGTGTTCAGGCTTAAATCTGTGACAGAGATAAATCAAATAAAATTGACATGGTTTGTTAGCAGCTGCACCTTCCCGGCATTCAATAGATCATTAGCTGGAATCTGAGTGCCTCGTGGTGGTGTTAGTACCGACAGCAGTGTTCTGTCGAAGCTCCTGACGTTAACGTGAAAACTATCCCAGTAGCCGATGTAGACCCTGAGCCCCTGACGTCACTCTTCACCTTTCACACTTGACCTAGTCATAGGAAGCTATTTCAAAACTTCTTCTTCTTTTCTTTCCCCTGCAGATGATTGCCCTCCTCGACCTGCCCCGTTCGAGCACCGCATCGTCAGCGCTAAGCAGGTTCCCCTCGGTTCCTATTATACAGTGGAACCATACGCGCTGCTGGGAGGGTGAGTGTGGATCAGCATCTATTCTTCCTTCTGACTATAATCTCATCTGAACATAAGCGGTGTGTGTGTGTGTGTGCGTGTGTAGATTTCTTACTCTACAGGAGATCCTTAAATGTTCTATGGTGACTTATTGAGAAGAATACATTAATTCATGTTCATATTTAATAATGTTATTATTAAAATATCCTAATTAATAACTAGATCTCTTATAGGATGACACATTAAATTCAGACACTTAGAATATTTTCCAAGCTATGTGTTTTATGTTAATTTTAGCACTAGCTGTGACTTCATTCGTGTGGAATAGCCCTGAAAAATCCAAATAACAGAAAGGATGTGAAGCTCCATCTCGGCTTCATCTCTGATTATGAGAAATAAGTACTCAAAATTTGCATTTGTGAGCCAAGTCCAATAAATAAGTACTGTAGGTATAGTACAACAAGGTATAGGTATAGTACAAGTTACGAAGGGAATTCCCTAAAAATCTGCATTCCAAGCCGAATCAAATAAGTCAATTATCCAAATCACAAAGCAAATTCTATAGATCAGATTTTTACAAGCCGAGTCAATTAGGTAAAGCATTTGTTTGAACCTTGTGTTCATTCCATTCCTATAGAGAACGTGGAGTAAAGGCGCGAGATCGCGTTTATTAAGCAGATTTCACTTGCACACTCATAAGCGTGTTTAAAAAAAACTACAGCATCATCCTTGGATTTTTCCAAGGTCGATTTTTTTAATGATTAAAAAAATTTTTTTTATCAGTTATTAGCAAGTTTAGAATACTTCCAGCGCCATCTGTGGTAATGAAAGTACACTTTTTTTCCTCAGATAAGGATGTTTTACATTTCAAATCCAAATTAGTATATCTTCTCTTCCCGCTTGCCGATTGTGATAAAACAAAGCCTATACAGTATGTTACTTCAAGCTCGAACAAATACACCTGTGAAAATCCCATTCAAATTTGTTCAATAGCTTTTATGTGATGCGTGCACAAACAAACAGAAAGACAAACAAACAAAAATTCCAAAGATCTTGAGGTGCTCTATGTCTCATCTTACGTCCCCACAAACAATTTTTTGCAAATATATTTAATGTACAAACTTTACAGTTCCATTATATGTGTAGATAGAGGATAGGTATGGAGGCGCGGAACTGTTTCTGCAATTGTGATCAGTGTTAACATGACGTACATTCATATATTCGACTTATAGGACAAAAAAAGTTGCTGTGGAAATCTGTATTCTGATCTGGTGAGAAGGTCTTGGTTAAATTTCTTAGTATCACTTCCAACTCAATTAATCAATCACTCAATCACGCAGTAGTGACAAAAGAAATCATAAAAAACATCAAACTGATTAAGCTTGGCTTTCCACTAATGCAAATAAGTTTTAAACGGCTCACGGACGTACGCGAAACTCAGCCGGCAATTTTTCATATGCTGAAAATTCTTTGCATGCTGATGAAAGATTCTTGCAAAATATAAATTTTTAAGATGAAAAATTGTAAGTTGCCCAAAAAAGAAAGTTGGCAAATTTACATTGTTGCAACATTTTAAAAACTACTTAAAAACGACTTTAAACTTATTTTTTTCTGGAGTAAGTGAGGG
>JAOTQY010000034.1:1981233-1991334 GCA_026413445.1 Dolichallabes microphthalmus
CAGACCCACCTCCACCTTGAACTCTTCTGTCACACCTACAGCACATCTTACCACTGTCTTAGCACTCTCATACATGTGCTGCACCACTCTAACATACTTCTCTGCCACTCCAGACTTCCTCATACAACACCACAGCTCCTCTCTCGGAGGGATGTTAATAATAAATGATTTTAAGATTTTATCTCAAGTAAGCTAGCCAGGCTCCTTACATGCTTGCTAATAACTTATCGAAAGAGTCTTGTCTCAGGGAAGGAGATATTTACAGACGGGTCTGTGTGTTCATGTTTGAGAGAGAGGCTGAGTCAATAAATGCACCGTGTGAAGTAAATAAGATTATGTCCATTTTTAATAATAAGAAAGAATCAATACATTGTCGTGGGCCTCCAAAAATAAATCTGTGTATGGGAAACACCGGATTATGCCCCTAGAACTGTAGAAATAAAACTTAAGCTAAGCGGAAATGTTTATCATTAGTTATTTAATGATTAACAGATTATTAATTATAAACATGACTATAGTTTAAGAATAATATGGAAAATTGCATCCCTAAATTGCGTAGTTAATATTAATTGCAAGGTTTCCAAGTTTCTTTTGATTAATTAACACTTAATCAATGTTTTCTACTTGATGGTCTTCATTAGTGGTCCCCAAATACCAGGCCATGGAATGGTACCAGGCCATGGATGATTTGGTCACGGGCCACACGAAAAGAATTTTAAAAATATATTTTTTAAATCTTATTTTCATCTTTCCAGAGTCTGCACCATATTTTGTTTCTAAAAATGATCAGATCATCTCTTATTCACTTCCATCTGTACCTCTTTAACACACTTCTCTCTGTATCGGTTTTGATGCTCGATAAAACAAAGTGACTCTAGCTAAAAATTTGTAAAAACAAATGTCTCTGAGAAAAAGGGAAAATAACCTATCATGAGCCAAGAGAGGAGACTCCAAGCCAACAAAAAGAAAGCTGCATTTCAAAGAAAAGTCCTGCCTAAATTACAGGTTTATCGCAGCAGGTGATTCACATGCTTCAAACCTGCTCTATATAATAGATGCAACCTTAAGTGTGTCTGAGACGACTTCCAACTCTACCAATGTTCTGGATTAAAATCACTGCGGAATATCCTGAGCTCGCCACAAATCACTGAAAACCCTGCTTCTGTCTTTGTCTAGCGGTGTGGTCTACAAACAAAATTATAGAGCAGATTGGACATAAGGAATACACTTCGAGTGTGATTGTCTCCCGTCACTCCTAAATGGGACCGTCCCATCATAGGGCAACACGCTCAGGGCTCACACTCTGTGTTACTGTACTGTATGTTGTATTTGTTGTGTATTTAAACATGCTTTAAGAGCGACGGGATGGCTGGTTCGTGGAAAACTCTTATTTAAAATTGGTCTGTGGTATAAAAAAAAAAAAGGTTGACCATCTTGTTCAAAAAGTTGATTTTTGCTCCGTTTTTTTTAATAAATTAAAAAATCCTTAAAAGATTATAAACGGTATTTTAACTTGTAGTTGATTTGTACTACTGATAATTTGTACTCGGTGGATCTTTTTTTTTCCTGCTTTAAACCAGATATGATTTTGTGCAACGTGTTTGCAACAAGCAAAATAAAGTCATGTTATATTTATATTTTGTTATAAAGTTATATTTTACTCTGTACAGAAATTTGTTTGATTTGTATGATAGGTTTCTTAGTGATGTGGTGAGATAATTAGTCTGGTTTTTCTATTAAAGTATATCATTAAACACCAACATTCAAAATACTTACATTAGCTAAAGTGCTTGTTTTTTAAGCCCACTCAGCTTCACTAACTCAGCTTATGCTCTCTAATCAGTTTTATATAAAATGCATTTTTTTACTTTGATGTCTCAGTGTTCGAAATGTGTTTATTATGGGTGTGTAACTTCTCTTTGTGAATGTTTCATGTGCTAACAGGACGAGGACTCTGAAATCACTCTAGCCACAGATTTTGAAATCGGCCATTTCTTCAGAGAGAGAATAGTACCCCGAGCCGTGCTGTACTTCACTGGAGAGGCACTGGAGGATGACGAGAGCGTATGTGAAATATCTGCTTTATCGTTTTTTTTTTTGTTTGTTTGTTTTTGTCAAGGTTTCCTGTGACGTGTATCATGACCATGCACAGCACGAAACATTTTCTACTGTATTTGCCTCTGTATATAACTGTTGTGTCTTTCTGTTTGTGGTGTTACAGTTTGAGGAAGAAGAGCTCGATGAAGGTGAAGAGGAGGTAAGTTGAGATAATTGAAGTAATACACACGTTGTCGTGTTTAGCGTGGAATTTAAGGTAAGTTGTTGGATAATAAATGTGTGTTTGTGTGAATTAGGATCAAGAGGATGATATGGAGGAAGAAGAAGAGGAGGGAGATACAAAGGTCAGATTTGTAGTTCCAGAAAAAGTAAAATAAAGAAGTGTATGAATGTAAGATCCCTAACATCAGTGTAAATCTTGAAAATTAGGACCTGGGATGCATCAATACTGATACAGGCATCATACAGGTGTTCTGATCCAATACCGTGCTGATTTAATCGCACTTATTAACTCTGTTTCTGAGACCAGCTCTGGTAATTAAGGCAAACTGTGGTTTGGGAAAGAATCTATAGGAGGAACTACAGAAATAGAAATTAGCCCTTTTTTCGACACGGGATACGTAATGTTTCCGGCTTCATCAGTTTACTAAAGCGATTGCTTTCTGTTACACCCACGACCATCCATGGTGCAAGTGCAATAATTGCCATACATGAAGATTCTACAGTCCATCACAGTAACCAACATATAGTGAAAGAGACAGGACCAGATTTAATTTGAATTTGAATTTTTTATATATTTTTTCTTTTATTCATCATAGACACACCAGCAGATAATATTCCAAATCATGACTAGGATAAGGTTTCCAACCAGGGTTGCCAGAGCACATAAACAAATCACGCTTTTTTTTTTTTTTTCTGTAAATATTTTCCGGCGGCACAGTGGCTTACTGGTCAGTGACAGCCTTGCACCTCCAGGGTCCGGGGTTGATTATCGCCTCTGTGTGAATGGAGTTTGTATGTTCTCCCCGTGCTTGGTGGGTTTCCTCCAGGTACTCCGGTTTCCTCCCACAGTCCAAAGACATGCAGATTAGGTTAATTGCCTTTATCAATTTGCCCATAGTTTGTGTACGTGTGTGCCCTGCGATGGTTTCGTACCCTGGTACCCTGTCCTAGATAGGCTCTAGGATAGGTGTATTTGATCAAGCTTGATTTTAACATGTAGGCCTTGTTTCATTGCAATCACGGGAAGAGAAGATATGCTACTTTGAAATTTAAATGGAAAATGCCCATATATCATAAAAGAATTGACCTTAAAAAATTCATTAGTTCATCTCACAATTGACATTTTTTAAAATGCGCTTATGAGTGTGCAATTGAATTCCACGCAAACAGTCGTGGGCACCTCTAGTCTTAAGTTAGCAGATTTTTTCAGCACCAGATTATACGAATTTGCCCAGTTTGTTAGAAAACCTCCCACTCTGGCAACACTCTCCCACAGATTTTATAACATGACTTTTCTACAGCATGACTGTTGTGATCTCTCATCGCTCATTTTTCTGTATGTAACAACATCTTACTTACGTACATCATTATTTATTTCAGTAACGTTAGGAGGCTTCTGACCTAGTAAAATTCTTGTTGCAAGTTTACTCACAAGTGACCAGGATGCTCATTCTGACATGAAGCTGACACATCAGTCTCCTGTTATATTTATGGGAAAGGAGTGCAGGTCTGAAACCAGTATCTTCTTTTGTGATCATTTAATATTAACAAGTGATTCTGATGCTGTGTGGTGAAAAACATGGTCTCAAGCCAAGGTAAACCAGTGTTTCTTGCAAAGACATTTCTATTTAAACTTCCTGCACACCTTTCACGGCAACTGTCTAAACATTAAACTAAGCAAAATAAAATCCATGACTGATCAATAATCATAGTTTCATAATTTCTGCATCAGTATTGATATTGACGAGTACCTAAAAACTAAAAACAGGTCCTTGTATGAAATAATAGCACCGCTGCATCCCCACTGCCTGCATGATCATAACAAACCTTATTAGAAAGGAATCGCGGGTAAAAGTTTCTGGAACTTAAAGTCACTTTAATTGTTCTTAAACCGGATGCTTCTGTTGCATTTTAATCGGTTCTCTGTTGTTGTTGTTTTTTAACTATTTACATCCATCTTGTTTGTTTTAAACGTTTGCATTAATTTAATTGTTATTGTGGTTGTTTTTCTTTTTTCACCCCTCCAATTACAGGCATAAGTCATTTGTCACTTCATGCATTTCTAGGTAAGTTAGAAATGCCATGAGCTCTCACACTACTGTGTTCCTTGTGCGTGCCTCGTCTCACTGCATTAATGTTTTATTATTATCCTTATTCATGTTTGTCATGTCAAACTACCACCATCTTGCTTTATTTTTTTTTACTCACACTTACACATGATCCACTTAAAAGAACTGTGAAATCCAAGGCTGTTTTAATTAGTCCTGTACAGCTGAAATCCAAAATCAGCACATTCTAGTCTTTTTGAAGATGTAAACCCAAAAAAAAAGGGGCACATGAACACTGGATTTAGTAGACAAAATGTTATCGAACAGTAGTAGTAGTAGTTTCTACCCACACTTTAGTTGTGTTAAGCTTTTCCCCCGTTACTCTATTTAATCAAATCAGGTATTGGGTCACATTTTAGGTGATTTGAGTTATGTATGCTTTTAAATTTCTGGTTGTTTACTGTATAATGTCCAGTTCTGCATATATGGCCAGTGCGAGTTTGTTCATGAGGAGCGAGTTAGAAAAGTCTGTTGAAATCCTCATTTGTAGAAGATTTAAATGAGGGTTATCTGACCTTAGTAGCAAAAGCTTCATTTTCACACCAGGATTTCCTCCCCACTCTAAAAGTAACTTCACCAGCAGTACAGATTTATTTTATTTTAGAAGTAATTTATTATTATTATTATTATTAACATATTTAAGGGTTTCAAAGCAGAATAGACAGTAAGATAAGCAATCATGTTTCATTATACTCTTTCTCTCAAATGCTCTTTCAGGTTTCTTGGTACCTAAAAATCATTTTGAGTCACTTTGTCAAAATTGCATGCAAGACAATTACAAATGTCATTCAAGTTAAACCTGGACTTTTGATTGTGCAGAATAACAGAAAACAGTTATGGATTAAAAAAAAAAAAAAAAAAACACTTATCCCAGTGCTTGGATACCATGAAGGTAGAAAGAATCCTCAGTACCCAAGAGCCATGATGATCACTGCTTCAAGTTTGAAACATTGGCCTTCCATGATCTCCTTTAATGGCCCAAACATGTGGCTTGTAGCGAGGTCACGGGTGTGGTAATAACTCCCAGCCGAGCTTCTGTAATGTGCAAGTGGTGTTGATGAATTATTGCGTGTGTAGTTCCCATAGACATTTCTTTCGCAAGTTGGCAACACCTCGGCTGGGATTGTCATTCATTCAAGACTTACAGCGTTCTTTAAAACGTTTGCAACGATCAAATGTTATACTGTACAAGAGTCTCCTCCATGTACTGTGCTTGAAGTCTTATGTAAATGTCAATAACTTTTATGTTATCGCAAGTCCCGGTTTGACTTGAACAGCCATTGTATTTGCATACTCGGTTGATAATGCATTTGGTTTTGTATTCCACTAATACTATTTTCTCTGCTTTCTCTGTTACTTTTAGATATTTCATGAAAAAAGCTTTTTTACTCTTTTGCTCTTTTACCTGCAGTATTATCTGTTAGTGCCCAATATAATTAAGGATAATTAGTTCAATTGAATGTTTAATCTAATCTTAATATGGCTTAGTAGACCTTTCAGGAACAAACAAAGTTTACTAGAGATACTGAATTCAATATTGGGGGGGAGAGAATGTGGATTTTTTTTCCACTGTTCCACACATTAAGAATTATGTTGCTTTAAGAATTTTCTCCTTGTCATTTCTTTTTTATTTGGAAAGTTAAAACAAGCAAATATACAACATTTGTTTGTAACAAAATTAAACATTAAAGATTTTTCAGATTAGATTGTTGTAGATACAGTGAAATCATATTTTACTTACTACAGTGGAACCTTGGATTACGAGCATAATTCTCATATTCCAAAACACTCATAAACCAAATTGGATTTTCCCATAACAAATAATTGAAACTCAAATTAGTCATTCCACAGCCCCCCAAAAAAAATTTAACACAAAATATTAAGTAAAAATAAAACAAATTAACCTGCACTTTACCTTTACCGACAGATAAGTGTTTCCGTTCGTGCGTGTGTGTGTGAATTTAAAGTAAGCTTCCCCTCTCCCCCTTCTCGTCTTACACAGTTACCCTTCCGCCACTCTTTTCACACACGCGCACAACGGAAACACTTATCGGAAAAATCAGCAAGAAATCTCTCTAATGACACTCGATTGAGCGACACACTAACGGAATCACTATTAAAGTAAAAATAAAACAAATTAATCTGCACTTTACCTTTTGAAAAGAATCACGACAGAGCAGTGTTTCTGTGTAGAGCAGAAAGAAAGTGTGTCTGTGTGTCTGCGGTTCGTTTTCCAAGTCAAAATCTATTAAAAATGGAACACTCGCAAACCACGTTACTCACAATCCGAGGTTTCACTTTGATTTCTTCCTTCAAACATGGTTTCAGTGACTTCTAATGTTTGTTTCCCGTTACATTTTTCCTTGGCTAGAGTGGAGAAGCCCAACCTGCAGAGTGCAAACAGCAGTAACAGACTAGCGCCATCTACAGCAAGTCAGTTTCCTGCTACTCGTCGCCTGATCTCCGCAAAAACCCTCATCCTAACCGAACAGCAAACATCAACACAATAACATAGTGCATGATTTATTCTTTATTTTTTCTTTGAAAGTATGGTCACTGTTACCAAAAAAAATAAAAAATTCATAGAATAAAACAGCTAAATTCTATTTGTAACTGTCGGTTATTGCATCCCGAGCAAACTTTTTTTTTCTTCTTCTTTTTTGGTTTATGTATTTTAAAACCAAACACACATTACAGAGGCCCTTCCTTATATTTGGAAAGTTGGAATGACATTAATTAGTTCCAAAGTTAACGGATTTAATCTTTTTGACTTGATAGTTTACTCAGGGTTTTTTATGCTGAGAATACATGCACACGCTCCATTGTGAAAACGCTGATAAGAAACTGATCTCTCTCTTTCTTTTTGTTTGGTCATCTTAGGTTCTTACAGTTATTATTACTTCAAAAAAAACTTTTTAGATCTTTTTCAAATTATTCCGAAGTTATTTATACAAATTTTTGCGTTTTTTTAATGGTGTAATAAACTACTCATGTTGTTCCTATTCCCTCCCTGTGGATTTAAGAGTAGAAGAGCATGGTCTCTCTGCCCTGTAGATCCTCTCTCCCTATCTTTAACTAAAATGTTATTGCTTTACTGCCCTGAGCGCTTACTTAAGAATTAAATATCAATATTGCCAAAAAGATCTGTTGTTTTCTTGACTCCTTCTTGTAGTAATAGTAGGGTGACGTCTTTACCTTGTGCCGAATCTTTTATTGAAGGTGTATTTGCAAATTATAGTCAGCAGAGGGCAGCATAATAGGACAATAAAAGTGTAGTTCAAGTTTAATAAGAAGAGTAGATTAACTATATTAAGTAAATTTTGTATTTAAATATGTTTTCATGCTAATATGGAATACACTACTTTAAAAAACAAAACACTGACTCAAAGGGTGTAACTTGCACAATACACTCACAGCAACAGACCTTTAAACACAGAAACTGGAACCCACCACACATGCTATTGAGAAACATGAACACAGGTACATCACTGTAACAGAGACAATAGAACCAATTCACCATCACAAAGACTCCAGAACCAGTGCTGTAACAAATACGGGAACCAGTACCAGAGACAAGTAGCAGTGCTGTAGCAGATACTGGAACCAATACACCTTCACAAAGAGACAATTATCAGTGCTCTAATTGGTACTGGAATCAATACACCATCGCACAGATCGGAACCAGTGCTGTAACAGATACTCAAACCAATACTCCATCACACAGAGACTTAATAAAAACACCTGTCATAGTGAGACTGTAACACACACACACACTGCCCTAAAGCACAGAGCACTTGTGAGAGTGGAACAAAATTGTAAAACACCAGAATGCACTGCAGACCCAAAGCAGGTGAACCAGATGACACACCCCTGCAGAGACAAGCTCAGGAAGAGGGTCACTGGATCAGAGGATGTGCAACTACTGAGAGAGGTTATGGACAAGTACTGAAGTCTTACATTGTTGTTTTTATCTGTTTACTAATGTTTAATTACTTAAGATGTGTAATGCCCAGGAGACAATGGCCTGAAATAATGCCAGTACGCTTCTGAATATTTCCACAGCCTTCATCAGCTTCAGTTCGCTCTCATTCAAGCTTCACAATGGCATCCATCATTAAAACGTTAAATCACTGATTTACCATCATTATCATAATCTCAAAATCTTATCTGGATTTAAAATCCAGTGTTATGCTTATTAGAGAAAGGTTTAGAGCTATTTTATCAAGTGACTGATGCAATCTTTTATACCATCCTCGGAGTCCTGGAATATGCTGGATGTGATAACCTGGTGATTCAGTACATTAAGGTCGTCAGCTGACTATTTTATTGCCACATGGCGTTGCTGAGTCTAGACTTGAGCAGCTGAAGCAACCCAGATCATAACACTGTCTCCAGAGGCTTGTACAGTGGACACTATGTATGATGCCATTTTATAGTTTATTACAATTTCCACGATTTTTATTGTTTAACAGGGAATAAATTAATCAAACTGTCGATCCTGTCTTCAGATTTATCATCTATTTTTACACCTTTGATCCAGCCAATACCAACAAGGTCTCCATTATTAATCTGTCATTTTATTTCTATAAACATGTTTCTGTATCTGAGAAATGGTAAATACCCTCCCTGCCAAATAACTTAAAATCGCCATGTCTTCTTTTCCCACCTCCCAGTTCTGGGCTTCCTGCCAATCTGCACCATGGCTGGCATTGCAGCTCGCACCACAGCCAGTCAGACCCACTCCCACTCCACCCATGTGTCACTCAAACCTAAGCCTCGGTAACCATGGAGATCCTGCCCACCATGCCAAGTGTCCATTCAGCGTCATCCCAGCGGCACAGAGGTGGGCGGAGAAGCGGGCAGGCCAGCTGCAGGCATGGTGCTTCCTCACAGAGTCACAGATAAAGATTTTTTTTTTCATTTATCGAGTACTGAATTTGGTTCCTTTTCATGTACAGAGATTAAGCAATGTTGCACATCTCCATACAGTAAGTATGCGTTGTGACATTTCATCATAGGGTTTAAACTTCATGAGTTTTAAAAGTAAAATTTTTATCACAGTTCTGAACAAGGTACCATTCACACATGCATTTACATCTAGAAGCAATTTAGCCTAGCTAATCCCTCTTCCTGCGTGTTTTTCGATGGTGGGAGGAATCCAGAGAGATCAGAAAACCCAAGCGAGAAGGGGGGAAACATGCAAAACCCCACACAGACTCCATCCTGCCAACAGCCTATTCTGAGCCAGATATCTTAGTTGTGATCATCTAAATAATCTAGAAAAATTACAATTTTAGATTGATTTCAGGTTAGCAGTTATTTAATATCCAATTTATTTTCAATCATTTTAAATATGTTTTCATTCCTGTTGCATCATAGTGATGGTGTTCATCATGGTAATGTTGATGGTGCTCTCACATTCTACTTAAATTTTGTTATAATCATTGTATTTTTTTCCTTTCTACATGTCTTTGTGCTAAAAGAAGTTTATCAAAAGATCTGTTTAGAGTCACCTGAAATGGCGTTCATGTGCGGACAAAAGGAATGCACAAGGCCAAAAGGCCAAAACACAAAGAAATAGCCCTGTTTTTAAAAAAACTAAAAAATATCTAGAGGCGGCACGGTGGTGTAGTGGGTAGCACTGTCGCCTTGCACCGCCAGGGTCCGGGTTCGATTCCCGTCTCTGTGTGCATGGAGTTTGCATGTTCTCCCC
>JAOTQY010000034.1:2319700-2333160 GCA_026413445.1 Dolichallabes microphthalmus
AGTTATTTTTTAACAAGGGGGGCAATTACTTTTTCACACAGGGCCATGTAGGTTTGGATTTTTTGTCTCCCTAAATAATAAAACCCCTCATTTAAAAACTGCATTTTGTGTTTACTTGTGTTATCTTTGTCACACAATGTTTCTGATAATCAACACATTTAACTATTAGTCAAACATGCAAAAGAATAAGAAATCAGGAGGGGGGCAAATAGTTTTTCACACCGCTGTATATTTTGATGTGTGTCCAGATCGGCGAGCGTGGTCTGAATCTATCAGGTGGTCAGAAGCAGAGAGTCAGCCTTGCAAGAGCAGTGTACTCCAACCGAGACATCTTCCTTTTGGATGACCCTTTGTCCGCGGTCGATGCCCACGTTGGTAAGCACATCTTTGAGGAGTGCATCAAGAAAGAGCTGAAGGGGAAGACTGTGATCCTGGTCACACATCAGCTTCAGGTATTTAGGCCACTTTTGATCTTTAAGTTGTTGTTCTGACTGTTCGTCCTGCACAAATCATTGGGAAGGAATTGTAGCCAAGTAGTTAGCCTGGACATGGCGCTAAAAATTGTCAAATTGGATTGAATAAATAGATCAGACTTTTAGATTCCGTTCACGAACACATTTGTGTCATGGATCAAAGCTGAAACGTTAATCAACTGGAGTAGATTATAGTAACTGTTAGCATAGTTTGAGATGAAAGAAAGCGGGCTATATAATGACTTGGGTCATTATTTGGTTTAAATAAGCTTGCATCAGAGTTGCTAATTTTGGTTAAAATTAATTTTCACATCAAGGTGTGTGAAAAGTCACACTTTGCAAGAGGAAAACCTTTTTAATCATAATTTGGAAGGCATCCTCTTAATATTTTTGATGTGCATAGGTTATGCGGTATACCTTTGGCAAATTGTTTATCAATTCATGGTTATGTAACGTGACTATGACGTTTTATAAAGTTGTGCAACGACTACAAAATTTTTATTTTTTATTTTTTTCCCCGCTGTCACTTGACCAACCGATGCACCATCCCTGAACCCGTTTAGGACGCACTGGTTTAATGTGTAACTCACAAACACATTGTAATGGTTGTGTGATTATTCTCTTTTGACGACTTTACCACCTGTCTTTTTTCTCTGTCTGTCTCTGTCTGTCTCTCGGTCTGTCTCTGTCTCTCTCTTGCTCTACAGTACTTGGAGTTCTGTGATGAGGTCTTGCTTTTGCACAACGGGAAGATTAAGGAAGCCGGAACGCACGGAGAGCTGATGAAGGCGCAGGGTCGATATGCACATCTCCTCAACAACTACCAGGCAGAACCAAGCGATGTAACGACGCTTTACTTTCACCGCTTTAGCATGATGATTTCTGCATTATTTACGAATTGTAAAGTGTGTTTATTTTTCATAGGACAAAAAGGAAGAAGCCCCCGTGAGCCAGTCTGACTCCAGCGAGCAAAGCAAACAAGGCAGAGATCGGTCCATGAGCGGCGGAGTCGTGAACGCAGGTCAGACCTCATTCAGGATACGTTGAGTTGACTCCTACAGTATAAGACACGTGTCTACACGGTGCCACGGAAACCCAAAGAGACACAAGCCTGTTACTAATTAGACTCATTGGGTAACCAAATGAACAAAAGTCTCTGAAACAGAATGTGGAATCATTTTTAACACCCTTGTCGTTGTTGTCCTGTCCAGCTTTCGACATGACTGATGAGACAGTTATACCAGACGACTCAGCAGCCGAGACTCAGGAAATTAAAGGTGCTGAAAATCGCTTCTCAATGAATACACATACAGTATGAGATCTCCATGAGCGTGATGTCATTGCAGTGGTTTGTGGAAATGTGAAGATAAATGAGTTTAAATGTTTCATTAGAGGGTGAAAACCAGCTCGTCTCCAAGGAGATGTCTCAGGAAGGATCGGTCACTTTCAGAACTTACCACAACTACTGCCAGGCTGCTGGAGGTAATATGCGTGCACACACACACACACACAGTCATCAACATTCTCTCTCACTCATTTCTTTTTTTATTTACTCACTCACTCACTCGCTCTTTCATTCACTCATTATTTCACTCACTCATTCATTTCTCTTTCTCTCCATCTCTTCTCTTTGTCTCTGACTCTTCAGGTTACTTTCTGTTGTTCTTCATCAGTCTATTCTTCATCTTGATGGTGGGAGCGACTGCCTTCAGCAACTGGTGGCTCAGTTACTGGCTAAGTCAGGGATCTGGGGTAAAAAAACACACCCTGATGATTCTAATACATTCTTAGAGATAAAGATTAACATCACATGACCTTACATATAAAATTTTGACATCTGTAGAGATGAGAAGAGTTTATTGCTCTTCACACAGTATTTTTCCAACACAGGAGGTTTACAGTCTTACTACTTACAGTATTTATATTCCCAATGTCTCCTTTTCCCCTTACAGCAGAATACATCAAACACCACCTCTGACACCAGTGACATTTCTCAAAATCCAGATCTAGGCTTCTATCAGATGATATACGGCTTAATCGTGTTGGTCATGGTGCTGCTGAGCGTTCTGAAGGGTTACACTTTCACTAAAGTGACCCTGCACGCTTCTTCTAAACTTCACGACACCATGTTCAGGAGGGTGAGTCTCCCTGACACATGCCATCAGCGCGGGTATTAGATCTGGAAGTAATTGCCCGGGGTTATCATTGTACACTTGCAAACTCTTTATATAATATATTATATTTTATATTATCTTATATATTATCTTATATTATATTATATTATAACAGTATATAAACTGTAATATAATTGGATTCTATTATATTATAGTGAATACTTATTTTTTTTCTTAACTCTTCCCATTAGATCCTGGCCAGCCCAATGAGCTTCTTCGACACGACCCCTACTGGTCGCATGATGAATCGCTTCAGTAAAGATCAGGACGAGATCGACGCCGCCTTGCCGTTCAACATGGAAAACTTCCTGCAGTTCTGCCTCATGGTCATCTGCACTCTCTTGACCGTGGTCATCGTTTTTCCCTACATCCTCATCGCCGTGGCTATACTGGGGGTCATCTTCACTGCCATCCTCTAGTAAGATTTATCGTTCCTCCTTCAGTCACCTGCAGTTTAGCCTACAAGTAGCATTTACCTTAGCAGTCTAGACAACCGTCAGCAATGGCCAAAAGTTTTGAGAATGACACAAATATTTATTTTCACAAATTCGACGACAGATCCCCGAGGCAGAGTTTCGAGAAGAGGGACTCTCCGGCTACACGGCGCTGCGCGCTTTAGAAGCCATTTTCGCTCTGTGCTCTGGTATTTCTCGCATTTTTTTACTGCAAGTTCTCACATTTAGAGCTAGCCAATCGGTCGACACGCTCGATCATCGCTGATGGGTTCGAATACTCGTGCACATCCCTAACAAATGCCAGATAAACATTACATGAAATAAATTAAAAATAATAAAATGTCTCATAAAACATTTACTCTTTGTGTTGTGCTACAGACACAGCACCATCTAGCGGAGTGGTCTATTTGTTTTAACCAATAGCGAACCACAACCGAATGGTAGGGATCCCCCAATCAGGTTACGTTCAAGCTTGTATTAACATGCATGGTTTAATACATTATAGTTCTATAGACTGACAGCTCATTCAGGGGGACTTGGATGTCTTACACTCCACTTAACCTTAACCAACTAATAAATGGATTAACCCTTTAACATATTCACTATGGAAAAAAGCAATTCGCCTAAAAGGAAACTCCTCACAGCAATAATAACAACCAGTGTTTATTTTTCAACAGGATCTGATATAGGCTTCTTCCAAATGGTTGAGATCCATTTTTACAAATACCACATTAACATAATATTAATTTGCTATGTAGCATCCTGTGAGAAATAAAGTAGATCTAATAAAATGACAAAATAATTTAATAATATGGTCATACTGTTTAAATACACAGCACCATCTAGTGGGTCATTTATTTATAATAGCAAAACTCAGCCGAGTGGTAGAAATGGCTTAGTCAGGTTAAGTTCATTTTTCAGTATGATATACTGACTCAAATATATGTGGTCTACCAAAAAGTTGAGCAGAACATTAAAGGGTTAAAAGATTATCTTAATTAGGAACCATTTAATTGTTGTTCTTCAGACAAAGTTAAATAAACATTTTTCACAGTCAGTAAGAAGTGTTCCAGAACGTCAGCGTCTTCATGATGGATCCTTTTGGTTTATGTCTTATTTATTCGTGTAGATGGATAAAATGTATCATGTTTTTTATTTTATAAAAATTTAAATCTCTAATTTTAAGAGGAAAACAAATATCCAGGATGTGTTATTGGAAAATAAAGTCACAATGATAATTTCCTATAACAAGATACTGAGGGTTTTATTAAATGCTAATTTTCTATTATTTGTCCTATTGTGGTGTGTTATGCGCTAACACTACGCTCCGTTGTGTTTTAGCATTTTCCAGAGGAGCATTCGAGAGATGAAGCGGCTGGAGAACGTGAGTCGGTCCCCGTGCATCTCTCTCACGACCTCGGTTATCCAGGGCCTGAGCACCATCCACGCTTACGACAAGAGAACACAGTACACAGAAATGTACGACAAAAAAAAAAAAGTCACTTATTTTAGTACAGTATGGAGCATTAATTCCACATGACATACTGATCTTATGTTCTTTGTGATGTTTTCTTGACAGGTTTAAAACAATCAGTGACCATAACAGCAATCACTTCCTGTTGTTTAACTGCGGAACGCGTTGGTTGTCCTTTTGGCTGGACTTCCTGTCTGCCACGGTTGCTCTGACAGTAGCGCTGTTTGCCGTGCTCACCCCTAATGATGTCATCAACCCTTCACTTAAGGGTCTGGCATTATCGTATACCATACAGGTAACACACACCTACACAGTATCACATTCTGAGTGTTAGTTTTAAGAATTACGCTGGTTTGTCCTTGGCCGGGTTCGATTCCGACCACAGGTCTGTGTTCAGTTTGCATGTACTGCCATGTGCTTGGTGGGTTTCCTCCAGGTACTCCGGTTTCCTCCCTCAGTCCAAAAACATGCAGATTAGACTAACTGGTGTTCCCAAGTTGCTCATATGTGACTGAGTGGGTTTATCTGTGAGTGCTCTGTGGTGGACTGGCCATGTCCCCCACGGCCCTGTATACAGGATGAAGTGAGTGGTGTGTGCTTGTGTTGCTTATCGTATTCGCGTCCCCTGTAGTTGACCGGCATGCTCCAGTATGTTGTGAGGCTCTCTACAGAAGTGGAGGCAAAGTTCACTTCAGTGGAAAGACTGCAGGAGTACATCACGGTGAGATGTTCCACACTTCAACATCTAACAGTCAAACTTCAGATCAGTTAATGTTTTATTGTAATTTCTTTTTTTATTAGGTCACGCCTAAATTATCTCTTTCACAGGGCTGTGTGTCTGAAGCTCCACGCAAAGTCAAAGATGTTAATATCCCTTCAGGCTGGCCACAAGAGGGCACTATCACTTTTAGAAAGTACAGCATGAGGTACAGAGAGAACACACCCATAGTGCTCGATCAGCTCGACCTCACCATCAAACCACGCGAGAAACTCGGCATCGTGGGCAGGACCGGATCAGGTCAGACTTTATTTAATGAGAATAAAGTAACAATATCTTGGCAGTTTGAGGGGTCAAAATTTGTCAATTTCATCACAGATGCGGTGCCTGGTTTTATAAATTTTTTTGTAATTCCTGAAGGAAATTCCAGGGAAAAAAATTCTTTAATGATTGTGTAATATTAAATTCTTTTTATTTTGATGATTACAAAGATAACCCAAGTAAATACAAAATGCTTTTTAAATAATAATAAAAAGAAAAAAGCAGTCCTACCTGGCCCTAAGTGAAAAAGTTATTGCCCCCACCAAAAACAACAAAATTATAATCTATGCATTCTAGTTACCCCATTTTTAGTAAAGCTGAGTGAAATTTCACTTGACACACCCAGGCCACATTACTGCCAAATTCAAGAACAGATGCAAAACAAGGTAATTAACATGTGTCAGTCTGGAAAGCGTTACAAAACCATTTCTAAGCCTTTGGGACTCCAGTGAACCACAGTGAGAGTCATCATCCACAAATAGTAAAAACTTGGAAGAGGGACGAACCTTCCCCAGGAGTGAACAGCCTACAAACATTACTCCAAAAGTACAACTAGGACTCATCCAGGAGCTCATAAAAGAACCAGAACATTATCTAAAAAACTGCAGGCCTTATTTACCTAAGTTAAGTTTAGTGTTCATGATTCAACAATAAAAAAAAGAGACTGGGGGCTAAAATAACATCCATGGGAGAGTTCCAGTGCGAAAGCCACTGCTGACCGAAAAGGAACACAATGTCTCGGCTCACATTTGCCAAGAAACATCTTGTTTACCCTGAAGATTTCTGAGCAAATATTCTGTGGACTGATGAGACAAAGGTTAAACTTTTTGGAAGGTGTTTGTCCCATTTAAACATCTGAAAAGTGTTCCATAAAAAGATCATCATACCAACAGTGAGACATGGTGGTGGTAGTGTGATGGTCTGGGGCTGCTTTACATCTTTAGGACCTGGACGATTTGCTGTAGTCGATGTAACCATGTATTTTTGTCTCCACCATAAAATCCTGAAGGAGAATGTCTGCCCATTAGTTCATGACCTCAAACTCAAGTGGACTTGGGTTATACAGCAGGACAATGACTTGAAACCCACCAGCAAGTCCACATCTGAATGGCTCAAAAATAAATTAAGGTTTCAAAGTGGCCTAGTCAAAGTCCAGACTTAAATCTGATTGAGATGCTGGGGCATGACCTTAAATATACTCAAAAACCTTCCAATGTGGCTGAATTAATACAATTCTGCAAAGAGCGGGCCAAAATTTCTCCACAGTGATGCGAAAGACTCATTTAAAAACTGTATTTTCCTACATCTACTCCAATATTAAAATTGGTTTAATTAATAATTTCGCAAATCATTTAAGTGTGATAAATATGCAGAAATAAAGTAAAAAAGGAATCAAGAAGGGGCAAATACTTTTTCACAGCACTGTATAAAACAAAAAGATAAAAAAAGAACAATACTAAGCATGTTATTTTCCATGTTGTGGTGTTCCACTTTATTGAACCAGGACCTTTTTAATAATCTTCTGGCTGCACTATAAATTTATATTTTTCTATAGGTTTTTATTTGTGTCTAATCCTTTTACTCTGCAGGTAAATCGTCTCTCGGTGTGGCTCTGTTTCGCCTGGTGGAGCCAGCAGAGGGCACTATTCTGATCGACACTATGGACATCTGCACTTTGGGCCTGCAGGACCTGCGCAGTCAGCTGTCCATCATCCCACAGGACCCGGTCCTCTTCATCGGGACCGTCAGGTAACGTCTCAGACCTCTGAAGCTCAGTGCAGGACTACATTAGGATATTAGTTAGATTCCTGATGTCTCCTGATTTGCAGAAAAAATCTCAGCTATGATATAATATTACTATAATGTCAGTTCATTTCTCCTATTTATATTTAAAAGCAATAACCGTGCGTTGATGCAGGTATAACCTCGACCCGTTCAATAAGCACACCGATGAGGAGCTCTGGAAGGCTCTGGAGAGAACCTACATGAAAAATGCAGTAAGTACAGATTTTAAGCATCGATCCTGACACTTAACCTGCTGCAGGGCAGCGATTAACCAATCAGACGTCTCTCTGCATCTTCGGTAGATTTCTAGTCTGCCACAGAAGCTGGACTCGGCAGTCGTGGAGAACGGCGAGAACTTTTCTGTAGGAGAGAGACAGCTCATGTGTATGGCCAGGGCACTGCTCCGCAATTCCAAAGTAAGGAGACACACACACACACACACACCTATACTGGTTTTTGTAATTTATAAGCCCCTGTCCTCATAAACCCAAATGTCCTTATAATGCTGGTGCGTATTCAGGTCCAACGTCCTCGTAAACCACAAAAACCAACACACACACATATATGTAACCCCAGTGGATTTTCTTCCTGCTATATTTCTTGTTCTACAAATTGTTTGTATCGAAATGATTAAATCAAATGACCACATTTTTTTTTTTTTTTTTCATTTTTGGTTGCATTTTTTTTTTACACCTGATTAAATACCACGGCATCTCCTCAAAAAGAGTCCTAAAATTTTTGTTAAATGTTATTAAATATTTTTTAAAATTATTATTAATAACGTAATTACTGATGTCTTACAGTGACTAACCCTTTTGACAGGTCACTGGAATCTAACCGGTTCAATCCAGATGCTGATTCGACCACAAGTGTAAATAGCGTTGATCATTAAGAATCCGTTCCTATAGTAACGGCCCATACCTGGAGATCTGTACATGATTAAAATAATGAATAATAAATACAAGGGGTGTTCAAGTAACACAAATTTTATTGTACAACCTGTTGTGTGATGTTCCTTACGTTCTACTATGAATTGAGTAAATGGAAGATATTAGCAAAGGGGGACTTACTCCAGATGAGGCGGGTGCTCAATGTCGATGTTAAGGCTGATCAGCGTATACTGTATGTGATCAGTTAAAATGCTGTGATCGCTAATCACAGCAATTGAAGAAAGTGTCCATGTGGAGGCAAATTTGTGTTTTGGATCAGCACACAAACCATATGCAAAACTGTACAATTGTATAGACAGAGTGCTGACGTGCGTGTGTGTGCAGATCATTCTGCTGGACGAGGCGACAGCGTCTATAGACTCCGAGACGGACAGTCTGATCCAGCACACCATCCGAGACGCCTTCCAGCACTGCACCATGCTGACTATAGCGCACCGCATCAACACCGTGCTCGAGTGCGACCGCATCCTCGTCATGGACATGGGCAAGGTGAGGATGACGGCACACACACAATAAAAACACACACTAATACATATAGTACACAACTATGGAGGCAGATCGGTTTCATGAAAAATTCCCACAAAAAACACGACGTTCATGTGCGTAAAACCCAATTCACGTGCACGGAAAAAAATACATATTCACAAAAAACACATTCACGTGCATAAAAAATAGACATATTCATAATAAACAATTCACATATGTACAACTGTGAATTTTTGAATGTTTAAAATTTGAGTGCGTCATGGGCTGTGCATGTGAAAATCGACGTGTGTGAACATCGCTGGATTTGTGTGTGTGTTTTTGAGACTTTGCTGGCCCGTTGTAATTAACTCCGACTGCGCAAAAGGTGTGCAGAGCTGAGCTACTCGAGCGCTCCTGCAGGGCTGTGATTGGCTGACTAGTATGGTCGCATCTGATTGGCTAAAGAGCACGAATGACGCTCCAACGTGAATATATTTATATACATTTGTGAATATATTAATTTTTCGTGCAAATGAATTGGGTTATGCACGTGAACATCGTGTCTTTTGTGTGAATTATTTATGAGACCGATCTGCCTCCATACACATCTGCACAGCAAACTCGGTGTTCTGTACGTCTTTTTATTCTTCTGTTTGTTTTTCTCTCTCTTTTCCTTATTTTTCTCTCTATAATTGTCTCTTTGTCTCCCTTTGTCATGCTTTTCACAGTCTATCTCTATCCATTCTCTCGGTCATTCTGTCTCATTTCTCAGTCTTCCTTGTCTCTTCTTGTTCTGTTTTTGTCTGCCCTTCTGTCTTTTCTTTTCTCTCTTTACTCTCCCATTGCCTCTTCATCTCTCTCTCACTCTCTATTCTGTTTGTTACTCACTCTCTCCCCCCTCTTTCCTTCTCTTTTCTGATTCTTCTCATCTCTCTTTTGTCTCTCGCTTTTATCTCTCATTCTTTTTCACCTGTCTTTTTGTTGTCCTCTCTTTCCCTCTCTTCACACCCTCTCCATCATTCTTTAACATTTTATTTCCTCTCTGTCTCTCTCTTGCTCTCTCTCTTTTTCTGTCATTCTAACCATCTCTTTTTGTATCTTTTCCTTCATGTCATCTCGCTCTTTTTCCCATCAATCTGTCTATCTCTCTGTCTCACAACATTACCAGAAGCATCATATAGAAAAGAGGCCGATTTATTATATTATACAATATGTTTAGTTAAATCATTGTTCATCATGCAAGGAATGTAAGATAAATAATAATAATAATGTTTCCTTCCTCTCTCTTTCTCTCTCCATCGACTCTCCTCTCATGTCTGTCTGTCTCAGGTTGTTGAATTTGATCGGCCACAGGATCTCATGCAAAGACCAGACTCTGCCTTTGCGTCACTCTTAGCAGCAGCCCAGAGCGTCAACTCCTGAAACACACACACACGGATCATCTGCACAGATTTCCTGTGCTCTGCTCATCATTACCCCAGGCAGGAGTCAGCTTTACACACTCTGTTTATCCATAAACACTCAGCAGAAGGTGATGAGACAATGGCACTTTATGATGATTAGAAACATCTTTAAAGCCGGGTGTAAAAGTAGGAGAACATCATGTGCTCTTCATGACTGTTTAGTGTCTGGAGGAGGATGAGTGTATGAGTTTATTCATCATGTAAACGTTTATATGAAATCTCAGACGTCAACACGCTCATACAGTAACTCCTCCTTTTTTTAAGTTATTATACGCTATCTATTTTTTTAAATTACTGTATAACTATACATGTACTCTTAATGCATCTCTATCACATACACACGTGCACACACACACATACACACGTATGTATTACTTGAGTCACGCAATGAAACCACACCTCAGGGTTTTTATCAGCATGGTGTTTGATTTGCACTTGTTTTATTTTTTTGGATGAAATGAACAAAGTTCCAGCTCATGATGCAGTTTGTTTCTGTATGATGAGCTTCAGCTCTTGTTTGAGTTTTAACAGGACTAAAACAGATGTGTATTCGAAATATTTATTGATTTTATATGCATGTGTGTAAATAGGCTATACCTATATGTATATACAGTATATATATTTCTGTAATCTGAACTGAAGGTTCAAAATGTTAACACTATTTTTACATTCCTAATAAATGCATTTCAATTAAAATAGTGTAAACGTTTTTTATTTATGTGCATTTCTTGAGGTGAACACTAGGTAGCATCGGTCCTCCGCGTTAACCGAGCAGGTTGAACCCAGGTTGCATCATTGAAGGCACTTCCTGATGAAACGAGGTGAAATTTCAGCAGGGCCGAAGAGTCCAGACTGCTCTGAGATCCAGGAGCGCTTCTTTAACTTCACAGACAGACGATGATGAAAGAAACCCATCGATCGATCGTCTATCAAACAAATCAGCTCCACGTTTTACTTTTACACCATTTATCTGTGCAAACTCGTCTCCAGAGCAAAGTCTCATATAGATCCAAATACAGATCATCTTGTGCGTGTTGAATTTGTGGGCGTGTAATATGTTGACTGATTGTCACCTGACTTCTCTGATCAGCTTTCCCATCTGCTTGCTGTCTTTATTATGGACTGAGTCACTGTTCTGTACAAAATGTGACCTGATCAGATGAGTAAGTGTGTACACACACATACACACACATTCTGTAGGGTGTCGTCGACATCTGTGTGTCATTGAGTGAAACACTGCCCCAGTGCCCTTTTGCCTCAATTATAGTGCCATCAAAACATGTTCCATTCATCACTTCAATACATTTATTACTTTATAAGCGTACAATACACAATCTAAAGGGCTGTCTGTCTGACCTAAATAAGCGTTTAATATTTTACACTGTGGTCCACCAGGGTGCACGGTTGTGTTAAAATCGACTCCAAACTCATAGCCATTATCTCGAACATTTCCGCTGCTTACGATGGTCGGTATTTAAACCATAAAAGTATTTAATTCTTTTTCACTTGCTTCATTTCAGGACAGAGAGTTGTATAATGTGAAGGAGCCGTGATAGATATTATTGGGTCTCAGTCCAAAGCCGCTACAGGGGTGCACGCCAAAACTAACCAGCGATCGAATTCAGAAACCCCTGTTGGGCGAAAGCTAATTATGATTTTATAAATCCTTCTCTCCTGTTCTCGCTAGTTTGAAAAGAACAATAAATCATAGCCAAATGTGGACGCTATTCTTAGCCTTGCGTTACAGTTGGCCTGCGCTTCCTTCTTTCCTAACTCCACTGGAGGCTGAACTGCGGGGCGTCTCTGCAGTTAGGCGAAATGGGTTTTTGATCAGGCCAAGCCCCTAATCGACGTTTGGGGACCGAAAACGGTGAGCATTGATAATCAGCCTCCAGCTTGGTATAAAAAAAAAAAAAAACGAGGTTGCGGAACATCAGACCAAAATTGGTGATCACCTCTAACATACGGTGCTGGAGGTTTGTGGAAGATAATTTTTTGATTTTTGATCAAAACTAATTAATTTTAGATTTAATAGACAATGTATAGACTCAATAAAACTATCGGAGCCTAGGAATGCCAGATTAGATTTCATCCCCAGACTCAGATAAATTCAATCTTGAATTAAAAAATTGAAGAATAGTCATTGCAATTTTAAGAAGAAAAAATCTTAAGATTTTATAAACGGATGATCCCACAACTTTAAGAAGTGAAGAGGATCCCAAAATTTAGGAAATTCAAGAAGATCCCACTTTAGGAAGAAGGCCCAACATTTTAAAAACAGAAATAGGATTCCTAAAGTCAAAAAAGACAAAAAACTTTAAAACAGAATACTATTCAAAAACTTTAGGAACAAAATCCCCAAACTTTAAACATAGAGGGACACTGAACTTTAGTACCAGAAAAAGATCTCACCAGTTAAAAAACAGAGTAAGATCCAAAATATTTAAGAAGATCCCAAAACTGCAGGATTTGAATAAGACCCCAAAACGAGGTCCAAAATTTCAATGCTAGCATTTTTTAAAAAGTGAAAATCCCCAGAAATTTAGAAGTAGAATAAGATCATAAAACTTTACAAGTTGAAGAAGATACCAAAACTTTAGAAATTTAATACGAGACATAAATACAACCAGATGGTATTTATGTGAGAATGTAAAATAACAGACGATCCAAAAATAATAATAAAAAAAAATTATAATAATAAAACAATAAGATAACCCAAATGATCATCTCACTCAACCTCCAAGTGATGATATTTACTCTGAGTGTTAAGATTAAATAAGTTTTAATAACTTAAAAACACACAGTATATTTCCAAATTTTAAGAGCAGATGAAATATTCAAAATCCAGAGGATTAAGAGCAAAACAAGATCGCTCTTTCATCATAAATCCGATAAGATTGATGGAAACAGAAAGCTCACTCGGAACTTAAAGATTTTCTGAACCTAAAAGGAGAAAACTAGTCGAAGCTTTAAAAGCAAACCTAACCGATACCCTACACGCAGAAAGAGAGCACCTTAAGCCTTGACTGTAGAGGATAACTCTCAGACTTTAAGGACGGAGGAAGTCTTCAATCACTCCAAGCTTTAAATGTCACTCTCTTACACTGTAAAACCTAACAGCACATCTCAATAAAAGAAGCAAGTTACCATAACTTAATCCTCATTAAAATTTGAAGTCACTT
>JAOTQY010000034.1:2512103-2523894 GCA_026413445.1 Dolichallabes microphthalmus
CTTGGTGGGTTTCCTCCCACAGTCCAAAGATATGCAGGTTAGGCTAATTGGCGTTCCCAAATTGCCCGTAGTGTGTGGGTGGGTGTGTGCCCTGCGATGGATTGGCACCCTGTCCAGGGTGTACCCTGCCTTGTGCCCTAAGCCTCCTGGGATAAGATCCAGCCCCCCCCCCTTACCCTGAAAACAGGATAAAGCGGTATAGAAGATGAATGAATAGAAGAAGAGTACAACAGAGTTGAGAGCAACAGTCTGCCAAAACCAGTCACAGAACCACTTTGAGCAATGAAACACATCTGATAACGTTATGTCATCCTAAACAACACTTTAACTGCTTAATGACTGCTTCAAAGTAATTCTGAATCGCCTCTAACCCATCAGTGTTCTTGGATTTTCGGCTACAAATCTAACTAATGCCTAACACATGGCTGAAATACAAATCCCACTGTAGCCCCTGATCATGCGCACTACTTGGTGTGTGGAACAAGGGATTGTACACCCTACATAGTACACTAGCTTTCCATGTAACGCTATTTGGGATCGACAATTATTAATTGACTACATTAAAAATACAAGACAGTCTGGCTCTTTGGAAGCAAATAATGAAGAAATGGGGGAGACATGACCTTTGCACACTACTGCATGTACATTGAAATGCTCATGGTGAGGCTTAGGTAATATTTTCTCTTATGATACAAGAATAATTGAATTTAAGAAATAATCTAATCTATAAAATTGAATCATGTGAGCAGTGCGAGCACACAGAGCATTACACTAAACATTCACTGGTTTCTATTTGAGTTTATTTTCTCGTGATAAACTCAAGCCTGGATCAGCATCCTGCACAGTTCATTTTGAAGCTGATGTTTTGTCAGACTGATTTTTGTCACCTTTTTATCCCTTTGTGAGACTTTTAATACTAGGCACAGTTGCTGAGTATGATGATCAAAGCCCAGGTCAATGACAGAGTGTTCACACTACACAAATACTGTATACTCCTCTTTGGGGTTCAAGTGTATTCAGAGGCATGCCCAAGGCCCTAGTGTGAAAGCACTGTCAGAAATACTATGCAGCTCAATTATTCACCAGTTTCTTTGTTAATATGAGGGTATCAACATTTGGAAAGAAAAAGTTTTTTTGAAAGGCTGACCCTAGCTCATGAGGCTGTGTGTACTGACACACCAATACAGCGCCAACGTTTTCCAACTTAAAAATTAACCAGTAGGTCTTTGGGGAAATATCTGCGATACGAATTGGTGTTTAGGGTAAAATAGTATTTTCCTTTATTATTGTGTGGGTGTGGTCTGAAAAAGAGAACAGCTCCATAGCTGATTTTTTAACGGATCTAGTGTGTCGTTATTGTTTTATTCCTGCTACACAGGATAACAGTTTTTGGAGTTTTCATACATTTGTTTTGGCACCAACGAGTGCCGTTGTGTGTCCGTACTCCGTTCCGGCCTCTCACGTACACACACACCACACACACACATACAGAAACATGCACACAGCCAGCTGCAACTCTGTTAGTATGACAAAGGGAGGATGGAGCATATGTGATAAAGTCCTTAAGGGAGTGATGGGGAGGTTTCCTACAATGAGGCCCTCTATGGGACTGAACGCTGGGACAGGCTTATGATCCACACCATGTGACCAGAGAAAAGGAGAGGTGGCGAGGTGAAGAGCCAAGCACTAGAACTTCAACATGATTTTAAGAACCGGACCTGTTGTTAAGGTTATAAGAAAAAGACCGCAACCCAAAGAAAACACTATATAATCCAAAGTGTTTATGATTCAAAACGCATACATGCTACCTTGTTATAAAGATTGCACAATGTGGATTACGGTCTATGTATAGATTATAACATGATATGAACATAAATAAAAAGTACCAAAATAACCACAAAAATAGATCACAAACAAAATGATATACATTATCGTCTTGTGACATTAAATTCTCATAGTACTTCAGTGCTGTGAAAAAGTATTTGCCCCTTACTAAAAAAAAATTATTTTCTGTATATTTGTCACATTTAATGCTTGAGATCATCAAACAGTTTTTAATAATACTCAAGATGAGTATATACACCTGAGTATATACAACATTTAGTTTTTTAATTTTTTTTTTATTATTAATTCATTTATTAAGGGAAAAAAGCTGTCCAAAATCACTTGGCCCTAAATGAAAAAGTAATCACCCCTCTTGCTAAATCATGAATGTATTGTGATTTTTGGCCACACCCGCCACACCCATGACTGAGTACTGACGGACTTGTTTAATGAACAAATCAGTTAAATAGAACCTGTCTGACAAAATCTTTTAAAGATCTAAAAAAAAAAAAAAAACAGGACAGGACAGGACAGGAAACAAGGTAATTGACATGTATCAGTTTGGAAAGGGTTTCCAAGACATTTCTAAGACTTTGGGACTCCAGGTTCATTTATAAACTTAAAACATTTATAAAGGTTATTTTTTGTGATCTTGTGATCTACATAATTTTTTTGTGATCTACATAAATCTGCTGTATAATCTTGTTAAGCATTCAATATTTTAACATAGACACTGTATGTTTTTTTCCCTTTTTTATCTTGATCCTGATTGGTCAGAAAGTGTTGATTCACTTTCCAAAACAGCAAAACTGATGGCATGAAAATCCACATAATTTAAATATAAAAATGTAAGATTTAGTGACATAATCAACAGATTTGTCAGGAAAAAAACATATAATTGGTCTCCAGTTTCAGCAATTGTAACTCGCAGAGGTAAAGCAGCAACATGTGCTGCAAATGTTTAAAATATACCTTTAAGAGAAAGAAAGAAATCAAAGCCTGATGGGAGAATGGATGTTTGTAACTGCTATAATGTAAGTTACAACAATAACTAACTTGTATCATGGATGTGCATAACCTTAAAGTATTTAAAATGGATAAAACATATGACTTATAAAAGTTTGTGCTGTGATATAAAAGATAATAAATGGTTTGAGTTGAGCTGTATCTGCAAAATAACTAACATTTGGTTTGGCAACAATAAAAAGCCATTTTCCTACATTCCTGAATTCAATTACATACCACAATGATTTCAAGGTCAATCTTAAGGAGATTGTCAGGAAGTTTGCGTTCTGTTCAGTTCATCCACGTTTAGCTGTCAAAACTATTTTTCATCATTCTTGAACATTTTAAATGTAGTCAATGACTAAAAGGTGAATAGTAGCGATTTGTAACGGATTCAGTTCATAGGTTTTTCATAGACTTTGTACTGTAGGTGGTTTGTGGATCTTGAGAATGGATCATAGCAACTGGAGTACAAAACATACAGGAAAGTATTTGCTAACAAATCCAGTAAAATGGCTAAATCCTGACCCTACGCACTAAACTACTAAATAATACACTTTAATAGATACTAAATCCACTGCTAAATCCAACCCCGCCATCATGAAGCGTGTAACGTAGCTCTATGAAGTCTCTTCTTATGTAATGAGTTGCTGAATTGTTTACAGCTAAACATGAATCAACTATAAATCTACTATTATTATGCAAAAATACAAAACCACTATGTCGCAATGCTGAAAGTGAATCAAAACAGCGTCATTTAACCTGACTTATTAGACTTGATTTTTTAAAAATAGTTGTGCATGTTGATATTATTATTTTGCCATCCATGTCTTGCTTCATGGCTTTTAACGATGTAATTGTCAAGCGAAATATTTTTTGGATTGAAAAGGAAAAATGACTTCATGTAAATTTACGGATTGCCACGCTGTTTTATCTCCTGGCCATGCAGCCAGAACAGTCAAGAGGGGCGGCCTGGATCATCTGGTTCTGTTTGCTTCACATTTTTCGTGCACAGCTTTTTGGGTTTCATTGGGGCTCAGTGTGGAGAACAAATGCGAATTACAGCCTTGCATTCACCATGTCCAGATTGTGAGCTTTAAAGTCCCATTAGTCTCCTGCTTTGTGTTGACAGATGGAAGAAATAACGTTTTTGACATACAGAATCAAAAAATCAACAAATGCAAACCTCCGCAAGCATAACTGCTTGAGGATTCCTGATGAAACTCGACACATGCGGTGGTTTCTGCGCATGCCGTTTCCAGAACTTAATTAAAACTTGCATCATGCTAGCGTTAATGGTCACGGGATTTTGCATTGCCATAGAGACTCTTCATAAGTTAGTGAACTCGCAGTGTTTGTGTATGCAAATGAAGGAAGTAAACTGCCCCTGATCCGTTCTGTACAGAAGGTGATGAAATATTCCTCTTAATATCCTCGGTCTCAAGACAAAAACATGACTTTAAAAAAATAATAAAAATCATAGTAGGGTGGAACTTGATGTTTGGACGACATGTTGTAGGCACATAAGGAATGTATTTAGAAGCCACAGAAACCATCATGCTGATGCATTAATGTGTTCATGAGAGATACTCTCGTATTTGGCTTTTTGTGGTTAATTCTCAGAACATTTTTGTCACTTCTGTTGATTGACAGACAATGTGATTGGGGAATCGCAAATGCCTGGACCATGGAAAGTTAACACTTATACTAATAATACTAATAATGAACAATTTTGATTATGGTTCAGATTGGGGGTAAGGTTTGTGGTCAGGGCTTTTCTTAGAAATATATCCATGTGAAATCCAACAAAATCAGCTTCACTGGTAAGAATTTAGTGTAAAAAGCGCTGAGATCCGGTTGCTCTGAAACTATCTCCGCCAAATATTTGTCTCGGAAACGGCATTGATCCAGGATCAGCTTCATTCTGTTCCTTAGAGTTTAGTTCGATTTAAAGGAAATCTGCTTAAATCCAGACCGTGTAATCATTCATCAGCTTCTCTTTGGGGAAACCATTAAAGCGTCAGCGTAAAAGCCTACAACAGAATGAAAATACTGTACACTGCACACACACACATACACACACACAGGCCCTGATGTGTCTAAGGACACATGTGAAGGAAAAAAGCTTGCTAATTTACTAACAAGGTCTGCAGAGGATTGTGTTTTTCATTTTTAGCAAAATGCTTGCATGCAAATGTCCTAAATAAACTACATTTTATAGTAATACAGTAGATCGATTTTGCACCTACGATGTGATTTAGGGCAGCGTGGGAACAAAGATTGTGCAATCAAATACAATCTAAGGGCAAGTTTAAGTTTTTTAAAAGCCTGTTTTTATCATTTTATAAGCAAATTCATAGGATATAAGATGTTTAGATGTAAGAGGGCTGATACGGAAAACACAAAAACCTTTATGCAATTTAGCTTGACATAGCTGCAGTATTTTTGATATTTAAAAAAAACAAAAAAAGACAGATGAGCCAATTAACATTTGCACAGCCTTGATGACTCAAATGACCCTTTCTAGAAGTTCCTTCCACCGTCCATTTCACCCTAATAATGTTTCTCATGATGTTTGAAAGATTGATCTGACACAAACATTTTGTGGTCAAGGTAAACAGAGATTAATTTAAAACAATACGACTGAATTTAAAACAATAAGACAGAACAAATAAGACTGAATAATAATAATAACATTTCCTAATACTTGTAACAATTCAGAAAATTATGTTTAAAAAATGTACACACATCTTATTTTTTTCAACATGAAATGAACTCACATTCAAGTTTACACTATCCGGACCTGAGAGATAAGCCGGGGGAGGGGCTTTTCTTATATGAAGTCATATTAGTAGAGAGATCTTACTAATATAACTTGTTAATGCAGTTAATAATTTTTAAAAAGTTGATATAAATTTTACTCATACATGAATCTTATTGATATGAAATTCATGGAGCTACTGAGATTGTTTATGTATGATGTCAGACACCAGAATTTCATATATTTATTCATCTTCAGTGAGCTTTTAACCCTGGTCAAGGTCACATGGTTTTTCCCAAATTGTGGAAAGGGATCTGTTGTTATTGGAATCATAGCCATGTTAGCTGTTTATATACACACATATTGTTTCCATTTTCTTTTTAAAGAAAAACATTTGCCTTTGCTATGTGTAAGATGGCATTAACCCTGATAATCGATCGAGCTGGTAGCATAAATATCCCATTTTTGAGTTGCCTACTTGTTCCTGTAATACTAATAAATGTAGTGGATCACTTTTACAGGACTTTTTTATTGTCCATATTAATTAGATAATGTTCTAAATGCATTAATCGTCATTATTAGCCATAACTGACTCATTTGTTCTTAGTTATTGTGGATACAAGTTTCGCTAACATTCGGTAAACTGACGTAAACAGAACAAGTCTATAAAACTATTTTGTAAGAACTGGCCTAATGATTTTGTTTGTAGTCGGGAAACAATAATTATTTGTCCTTGTGTGTTTTGTAACTAAAGTGGGTTTGACAGTTCCACAGTGCTGACAGATTTGAAATCTCACACCCCCACTGAGATTGCAGTGTTTCACCCACATCAGTCAGAGCACAAACAGGAACAGGAAAAAAAATGGCTCATGCCTAACCAAATTAGCAATACCCTGTTATTGTAGCTCTATGTCATGCTTTTATTTATACGTAAAGGGAGGCTTAAAAATACTGCCTCCTCCATAGTCAAGTGATCTTTCAGGATACAAGAGGGAATTTAATCACCCACAGCTGTCTCTCAGGGATGTCACTCGGTCATCCCTGAATTTGATCAATCATGATGATAGAAAAGGCTAGCTCTGCCATGTGGTTATCATAACCCATTGTTTATGGGCAATGAAATAATATTTAATATTACTGTATGTGTTGTGTAGTTTTTATAATTTTTATGCTTTTATACTTCTCAAACTTATACATTCATTCTGTAAATTTAGTTTTTAATTCAATTTTGTTTTGTAAACTTAACCTCCGGTTTAAATAATATTTGATTGGTCATTTAATTCCATTTTCTTCTAATGTTTCACTAGTGCTAGTGCTGGTTTAAGGTAGAAAGTTTTCTCAGTATGCCGGAGTCATGTACAGACTGCTTCTCTTTTAAAACTCTGGCCTCCCAGGAACACCTTTAATGGCATAAACAAGTGCAAATTGCTTGGACCACGGTTAGGACTATACGGGGCATGTGGCAATAATTCCTGTAATGTGTACAGTAAGTGGTGTTGGTGATTGTATGCACAGTTCCTTCAGACAGAAATGTCTTTTTCCTCAAGTTGGTAACAAATAATTTGTCGATTTTTTCAAGTATCATGCATTCCACTAGCTGAATGTTCACGGGAATGACTGTAGTGGTCTCCAAGCCACCTCAGCCTGGATCGTCATTCATGGATGTACAGCCTTCTTTAAAAATGTTTGTACAGTTCAGATGTTTTACTGTGGCTCAAAGTCTCATTGCCATACTGTACTTGAAATCTTCTGTACATGATGCACATTACACTTTACATATAACGCACATTTGCATATTCTGCACACCATGGAGCTTTGAACTTTATCCTGCACATTCTGCACATTGCACATGGTCTCGCTAATGACTGGACATTTTTTCTATATTCCAAAGCAATACTATTTTACTTTATTATTTGTACATAATGTAAAAAAAAATTACAGCTAAAAGTTTTTTCAATATTTTCCATATATATATATATATATATCATACTTTATATTCATATATAAAAACTTTTATTTGTTCTTATTTTTAATTTGTAGGTCATCAGTGGTTATGTAAGCATTTCACTTCATATCCTATTGTGTGACAAATAAAATTTTAATTTGAATAAATGTTCAAATTAATAAATGATCATTTGTTTCCCCCCAAAAGGTTCATCACAGATACCGGCTTCACTTGTCTCATATGTACAGTATACCTAAAAAATATCACTTAAAGATTTAACTTGTAAAACAATCATCGATCTATTGTTTTTTTCCCTTTTCTGTAAACAATACAGTTTTTTACGGTTGCTGTATAGTTAAAGTTTCCGATGCTGTTGACTAAGGACATGGCATTACATTTTCACATACTTGTGAACATCTCTGGTCTACACAACATGTAGTGTTATTCTACAGCCCTTCTACATGCTCCGAGTGAGACATACAGTATAAACAAATCCCTTCCTTTTTATGGCATGATATTTCTTATGCAAGTCTTTAGCAAGAAGTTCATTATTTCAGATTTGTTTTCTTGAAAGCCTGTATTATCAATCATCTGAACTAGATTTTTCCTAAATCACCACCCCAACCTCCACAGTTCCTAGTTCTAGCTGTTAACTTCAATTAAGATGTGCAGGAGCTATTCTGATCTCAGATCAGATTTAAAAAAGTGTTTTGTGCAGCAGCTGGTCTCCAGCTAGAGGAATAACCGATTATCAGAGACATCTCTAGAGGCCAACACTGGATATCTGCCCAGAGTGCTCACACGATAGGCGAGCCGAGTTCAACCCCTCAACCAATGAGCAAACACATGGGGCTGACACCCCACCCTACCTTGACCTCCCACCTTATATGGCTAGGAGGGGGTGGCTAGATTAGCCATTTGGTCTTATTTGACCCCTCAGTTTGGCACTCAGATACAACAGATATAAAGGTCAGGCCATGTCCAGCCTCCTAAAGAGGAAGGACAGGAATAGCTGACTTTTTTTTTCCAATTTGTTTTGGGTTCTGTCTATCTTTGTCACTTTAGCCAGAGCGAGAGCTTATCGATTAATATCCCAATGAAAGAGTTCAGCAGATCATGTACACATGTTCTTGCCATGAGAACAGAGGAAGGACACAACTGTCGAAGAATATTCATTGAAACTCAAAAGTCAACAGAGGCCCTGAAGGACTCATGTTATATAAGAATAGGATGAATTAAATGACCTCATGTTTCCTTTTTGTGTCTACGTAAATGGTTCATGGCCTGCATTAGGGGTCCAAGCACTAAAGATGAAAGATTTCACATTTTCATGTCATAGTCTAAAGAAATTCATAGAACTGATGACTGCGTTTTTATTAAATTTGGCAAAATGGTTAAGATTCAGTTATCTGTTAGCACGGCAACCTGGTGGCGTAGTGGTTAGCACTGTCGCCTTGCATCTCCAGGTCCTGGGTTCAATTCCTTGTGCGTGGGTCTGTGTGCGTGGAGTTTGCATGTTCTGCCTGTGCTTGATGGGTTTTCACCAGGTATTCTAATTCACAGAATAAAGACATGCAGATAAGGCTAACTGGCATTCCCATGTTGCCCATATTGTGTGAATGTTGACTGGAGGTCCTACCATGGTTGTACAAAATGGGAAGTTCCTAGTTGGACTACTGAGGTTCCTAGATGGATGAAACTTACAGCCCAGTGAGATAATTTTTTTCACATTCCAATTAGAAAGCTGGGGTCAGCTCTCAGGGTCAGCCAGAATACAAAACCCCCAGGTACAAATAGAGTTAAGAGCCTGGCTCAATAGTTGCTGGCAACATGGTAGTGCTGGGGTTTGAACCCCCAACCTTCTGATGAGTGACTCAGAACCTCAACCATTTGAGCCACCACTGCTCAGTTAAGCTTTAGTCTAGAAGTCTTCACAAGACATTTTGGGTCTATAGCGCTTGACCTTCTCAGTTCAAAACTATGGTAATGGCCACCACTTAGAATTTGTTCCAATCAATTTTCCAGGTAATGAATACTGTAGATATGAAGTCTATCCTGGGAGCACTTGGTATGAAACAGGGACACACCTTGTATGGGAAACCATCCCTTCAAAGGGACACCTAGGCGCAATTTACAAGACTCAATTGACCTAGGTATGTTTAGGGAAGGTGGTAGGAAACTGAGAAGAACCGGACACAGACATGAGGAGAACATGTGACATTCTGTATGGACAGTAACCCGAGTTCATGATTGAAATGAGGACCATGGAGATGTGGGGTGGCAGTGCTACCTGCTCTGCCATCTGCTGTCTATGTGGGAAATATTAATAAGACTAGGTACTTTTACTCGAGTATTACATCAGTGCCAATTACATCTCCATGCACACAAAACAGTGCAATGTCACTCCCAGCTGTGTAAAGGCGACATCGGGCGTTCAATCGATCACTGTTTGCTTCCTGTATGCCTGGTCAAGGCCCCAACAGTTCACTGAGCTCTATTTGTTTTAGCTTTTGCTGAGTAAGCAAAACTAATTAGATCCAGACAGAATTTATGTAACACTTACTAAACATTTTAAAATTAAACACCTTTTCCATTCCTGTTACTGGTTAACGTTGTGTCACACACTTGCTAATTGTACAGAAAGTTACAGAAGTTAAAGTTACAAGAAGTTTTCATATATTTTTTCTTTTAACCTCGTTATCAAAAAGTTGGATGAGATGAGATCCAACCATCGGTTACTCGTTCACATTTCCATGAATTTGCCATGATATCAGGTTGGCTCAGATAGGACAGAAGCCAAAAGCCCAAATATTTGCTCGTGTCTCGTGTTATATGTTCTGAACATCGCAACTGATACAGAGAGAGAGAGAGAGAGATTAATCTGATGCTCACTTTTTATTTATATTGAACTTAATATTGGGAGCAAATTTTCTATATTTCAGATTTCTTGTTCTGGTTTGTTTTTTGTTCTGTCCATGAACATTGAAATTATTCAATATATTTCATTTTCAGGTAATTTTGGTAACCACCTAAACTCACAGCTTTGAGTTATCTCCAAACATATTTGGTAACTTCTATGTTTTAATCAGTAATTAGAGTGAAACCCTTGTCAAAGGTGTGTGTGTTCATGAGGGTGAGGACACACCTACTGCAAAAGGCTAAAGATATGAAAGTGTGCATGATGCTTCATTAGCAATATACTGTAGTATATTTTTCACCTTTTCTAATTAACCCTAGCACCCAGGTATCCGTCTTTACATTTTTTAGCGATATAATGTAATGTGTTTATAATCTTTTATTATTTATCTTTTAATCTTTTATGTATAATATGTCATTATGCCGAGTGTTATTCAGAATTATTAAAATATGAGCTCCATAAGCTCCTCAAGAGAACTGATTTAAATTCATATAACCTTTAATTTAATCATTTTTTTTTCCTTCTTTTTTTTGTACAATTATGACATAAAATCTGATGTGAAACTAACTTAACTTGTAGTATTTCTGGTACATTTTGGTATGTTTATACCTATAAGATTTTTTGCCTTGTTACTAAAACTTTAAATTTACCTTGTTGTTATATAACATTATATTTGATGTCAATGTTTATTTTTTTTAATCTTCATTATAACATATCACATTGTCTTTTACGTAAAGTTTTTGGGGGGCTTTGCCTCTAATATAGAGATCTTCTCCTCCTCACTCTGCCTGACTCAGGATGCCATTTAGGTTTGTGACATCACTAAAGACCGCCCCCATGTTTCTCTGACATCACTGTCATTTTGTACCTCTGAGGAAACACTCCATTGCTCTTCGCTGCTTCAGATATTGGTGTGCTTTCCTGTTCAGCTGAGAACATCTCCCTGTTCAGAAATTTGCACACTTGATGGCTTTGTAGTGGCCAGCATGACATTCATTGCCAGTCTCATGGCCTTGTTTTACATGTTCAAGTCCCAAGCTAATGATTCTGATACTACACAAGGTATTGTCTATATTAGTTTATATATCACTGAATTAAAGAGATCTGCAATTGACTCCTTGACAGCATTTTTTATTGTTGATTATAACATTTTATATATATATTGTAAATATTAATTCAGTAATGATGTTTTGTTTTAGTATAATATACTCAGCAAAAAAAGAAGCGTCCTCTGACTTTCAACTGTTTTTACTTTATTTTTTAGTAAACTTAATGTGTAAATATTTGTATGAACACTAAAAGAGTCAACACCATAAGACATAAACTAAAAATGTTTCAC